>PVHY01018272.1:0-29576 GCA_004024945.1 Uropsilus gracilis
GAAGGTCCGACCTCCCACTGCGTAGGGTGGGTGCATAAAGGTTTTTTGTTGTTTGTTTGTTTGTTTTGCTTTTAAATCACTTATGGTCTTGTGTCCTTTGTGGGCCTAAGACAATTCTAAACTCTACCAGACCCTCCTGCACCAACACCTGTCACACTGTCTCCCCGAGTCCAGACCAGGGACATGTCTGCGATTCTCAAGCATTTTCTTTCCGGGATCCCTGCAGTCTTAGCGAGTGAAAGGACGGGAGAAAGGAGCGAACAGAAGCCTGGTCGAGTAAGATAAGGGAAGACTTTATTCTTGTGCTCCTGGAAGTGGGTATAACGGAAGCCTTTCTGACTTTAACCTGGAACACAGCTCTGCCTACTTCTCTCTACGAAGCAGGCTACCAGCAGTTCCCTTGCAATTACCTTTAACTGAATACACCGATCTGCCTGCTTCTCTCTAAGAAGCAGGCTACACACTCTTCATTAGCAATTTCACTGATCACCTTTACCATTGATATGCAAAAGCCAGCCAGCTGCTCTCTGCCTTCAGCTCCAAAAACTGCAGAAAAGAAAAACTTAGAAACAGATTTTAAACTCTACACCCATGGGTTCTTTCCACCATCCCCAGCCTTCCTAATCAAAATACGAAACCAATGCAAGACTCTCAGTGCAGAATAATTTATTTCTAACAAAGTGATTTTTTTATATGTCACATCAATGTAATCTCCATTTAATTTCCCGGGGTCACCCACCACCTTCCCTCCCTGACCATTCCAGCTGGTCCACACCCTCCCGTTGTGTATTTTCATTTGGTTGTCCATATAGTAGTGAAACCATTTGGATTCTGTCTTTTTCTTTCTGACTTGTTTCTGCTAGTATGATTTCTTCTAGGTACATCCAAGTTTCAATAAATTCATCAAATTTGTCATTTTTAATTGATGAGTAATACTCCATTGTGTATATATACCACATCTTCTTCAACTATTCATCCCAAATGTTTTGGGACATTTGGGTTGCTTCCATGTCCTTGCAGTTATAAACAGTGCTGCAATGAACATCCGAGCACAATGTGGGTCCTTTTGTGCTCACATTGAGGTCTCCTTTGGGTAGATTCCCAGAAGAGCGATTGCTAGGTCAAATGGTAGTTCCATTTTCATTAATTTGAGCATCCTCCATGCAGCTTTCATAGTGGCTGGACCAGTTTACATTCCCACCAGCAGTGTAAGAGTGTTTCTTTCTCTCCACACCCTCGCCAGCACTTGTTGCCCGTTCTTTGGATGTGGGCCATTCTTACTGGTGTAAGGTGGTATCTCATTGTGGTTTTGATTTGCATTTCTCTGATTGCCAGTGACATTGAGCAGTTTTTCATGTGCCTGTTGGTCATTTGTATTTCCTCTTTGGAGAAGTGTCTTTTTAGTTCTTCTCCCCATTTTTTGATTGAGCTTTTTTTTTTTTGCTTTTGATTAGTTGTGTAAGTTCCTTATGGATCTGCATTATTAAACCCTTATCACTCTTGTGGAGGGCAAAAATTTTTTCCAATTTGGTTGGGCTTCTTTTAGTTTTTTCTGTTGTCTTTTTTACTGTACAGAAGCTTTTTAGTTTGATGTAGTCCCATCTGTTTATGTTTTCCTTCAGTTTTTTGCCATCTGTAGATGTTTCCAAAAAGGGATTTCTGAATTGTACTTCATGGAGGACTTTGCCCAGGTTTTCCTCTATGTATGTTATGGTTTCAGGTCTTACATCTAAGTCCTTTATCCATTTTGAGTTGGTTTTTGTACATGGTGTGAGGATGTTGTCTTGGTCCATTTTTTTGCAGGTCTTAGTCCAATTTTTCCAACATAATTTATTGAATAGGCTATCTTTGCTCCAATGTAAGTTATTCCCCCCTTTGTCAAAAATAAGTTGGCTATATATGTGTGGTTTTATTTCCGGGCTCTCAATTCTGTTCCATTGGTCTGATTGTCTGTTGTTGTACCACTACCATGCTGTTTTAATTATTATGACTTTGTAGTATAACTTGAAGTCTGGGCAGTAAGGCAAGAGAAAGATATAAAAGGGATACAAATAAGAAAAAAGGAACTGAAGCTATCATTATATGCAGATGATATGATTCTTTATGTAGAGAACCCAAAAAAATCTACAGAAAAACTTCTTGAAACAATAGACCAGTTCAGTAAGGTAGCTGGTTACAAAATAAACACCCAGAAGTCAGTAGCCTTTCTATATGCAAAAAGTCAATCAGAAGAAAAAGAAATTTAAAAAGCTATCCCATTTACCATAGCACCAAAAACAATTAAATACCTTGGAATAAGCCTAACAAAGCACGTGAAAGAGCTATAAAAGAAAACTTTAAAACACTGCTAAAAGAGATAGAAGAAACATAGGAAATGGAAAGACATTCCTTGCTCATGGATTGGAAGAATTAATATCATCAAGATGGCCATTCTACCAAAAGCAATCTACAGATTCAATGCAATCCCTATAAAAATTCTAATGACATTCCTTAAAGAGATAGAACAAAAACTACAGAAATTCATATGGAATAAAAAAGACCTCGAATATCAAAAAACCTCCTGGCCAAAAAAAGAGAGAATGGAGGCCTAACAAAGTGATTTCTAATTATCCTAGTAACTACAAAAGAAACATGTAAGACTCAGATTACTTTAACATTGTCCAAAACCTTTCTCAGCATTGTCCAAAATCCTTTCCCCAGATTGCCCAAAAATCCTCAATCTCTCAGTCCTGATCATCTCACCAATGTCCCGTCAGAGTTCATCTCCAGATGCTTGAAGACGTTCCTTTGGCTGCTCCCTTGGCTTGTACCTCCTTGTCTTCCGCGCTGTGTTCTCCTTGTCACCTTCAGGTAGCAGGAACTCCATGGTGCCGAACCAGCAAAGTTCACTTTCTTCTCAGGCCTAACTTTTGCATGGCCTCTTTCAGACACAAGTCAAACTCAGCAAAACAAACTCCAACATGGAGTTCAAATCTGCAAACTCCTTCACCGCCTTTAGCACACATGCCACTAGCCCAGGTCAGCCAAGGGCTGCAGGCCCCTGGTGGCCTTTGGCCAAGTCCACATGGCTCACATCTTTACAAGATGGCCGATTCCCATATCTCCATTGAATCTCTCTCTCTATCTGATCTCCATATTGGAATCGGAATCTTTGTTTGCACACCCTTTATATAGCCTGATTTCCTGCCTTCCAGGAAACCTGTTTCACCTTCCTTCTGCATCTCCCTTGAGGGAAATTCCAACTAAGGTCATTCTCACATTTTAGCATCTGTCCTTGAAATCTGCAATCTTAAACAGGAGACAATGGGGGCGGGGTAGCACACCCTATCACTCCTGGGCGAGGTTCACTGGGGGTGGTGTTACAGTTCAGGATCCTCTTAGCTTCATGTAAAACACAAGACTGTGACAGATGCAAGAACAAAAAACCTTTTATTTCCAGTTCGACCTGGGATCCATTCCCCACCACTCACCAACCCTGGGGCAGTACCTTGGAGGGAAGGACCCTGACTTTCAGGAGAGCAGGGTTTTTGTACTTTTACAGGCAGCTTTGGAAAATTTTCATATGTTTGACATAGCTAAGACCTTGAGGCAAATACCAGATAACCAGCTGGGCAATTACATGGTTCCTGGCTTTAGTTTCCTGAGTCTGTTTGTTCCTTTTGTTATGGCTTCAGCCTTGACATATTTTGCATCCTTGACCTCTAAGCTTTGAGCAATAATTTCTAACAATTTTAGACTATAACAGAGTGAGGGTTAATGAAGTCAAGCCATTGCTGAGGAAGGGGGCTATTTTTAAAGGGGCAGGTACATGGGGGATGGGGTGGGGGAATGAGAGCAGGTATGAGGAATTGGTTTGTTTCCTCCCTGCCCTTGTGATGGCACCAGGATGAGGGGTTGTCTGGCAGCTGCAGTTTTGGTTAGCATCTTTAAGACTCGGGGCAGGTTAGGTGGTGACTTGGAAGCTGATTTCTGTTTTGCATTTTTAAGACTCTCTGTGGGTGGCGACTCTTTGTATTCGACCTTTCAGGGAGGACCCCATTATAATTTTGAGGTTATAGCTCTCAATACTCAACATACAAGGAATAAAGTAGTTTCTGTTCCATGTAGATTAATATTAACAACTCATTTCATGTCAACAAAGTGTTTTAAAGAAACACTTTTTTTAAAGAAACACTTTTTATAATAAATAATTTTGATACTAATATTCTTTATCCATGTACACACCGAGAATTCAAAAGATACTTAGGACTATACACAAATAAGTTACATCCTCTAGTCAGCCAAGCCTTCTCTACTCTCAGCCCACTGCAGTTAGTAATTTCTCTTGTCTCTTCCCAGAAAACTCTGTGCATTAATGTCAGTGTTAGGCATATAAAAGAGCTCAGACCACAGGCTGGTGGGAAAGAATATTTGCAAAATACCTTTCTTACAAAATACATGTTTGAGGGCATGCATGAATCTTTTTAAGAAGGAAATAAATGACTTTTTTAGAAATTAAGCAAAACTCTGAACAGATAACAAAAAAACAATATTGATGGTAAGTAGGCCTATAAACAGATACTCAACATCAAAATTCAAAAGGCTTATGTAAATGCAAATGCAAATGAAAGCAACAAGGACTCATCATTACACCCGTTACTTGGCTTTAATCTATAAACTAGTAGAGCAACTGAAACAGGGTGACAAGAAAAGACTTTTTAACTATAACACATACAGGCCTGCTTCTCTCTCTGAAGCAGGCTACTAATTTGTTCCTTAGCATTTGCCTTTAGCTTTAACTAGATACATCTATCTGCCTGCTTCTCTCCCTAAGAAGCAGGCCACAAGCAGTTACATTAGCAATTGTCTTTACCTTGAAGTTGACACACCTAGATACACCTATGCCTGCTTCTCTCTCTAGGAAGTAGGCTACAAACTGTTAATTAGCATTTTCACTGTACCTGCCTACTATTGCTATGCAAACATCAGCTACCAGCTTCTCTCTGCTTTCTTTCCCTCTTTCAGACCTAAAAAGAAAAACTTAGAAACACAGTTTAAACTCTTGTGGGTTCTTTCCACCATCCCCAGCCTTCTTAACCAAAATACCAAACCAATACAACACTATCAGTGCAGACTAATTTATTTCTAACGAAGTGATTTCCTAATTATCCTAACAATTACAAAAGAAACATGTAAGGAAAACTCCGATTACTTTAACATTGTCCAAAACCTTTCTCAGCATTGTCCAAAGTACTTTCCCCAGATTGCCCAAAAATCCTCAGTCTCTCAGTCCTGATCATCTCACCACAATCAGCCAGTCAGAGTTCATCTCCAGATGCTTGAAGATGTGTCCCTTTGGCGTGCTTCAACTCCTCCATGCCATCTTCTTGTCGTCTTCTCCTTGTGGTTGAAGAAACTTCATGGTACCGGACCCAGCAAAGTTCACTTTCTTTTCAGGCCGGACTTTCGCACGACCTCTTCAGACACAAGTTAAACTCAGCAAAACAAACTCCAGCATGGAGTTCAAATCTGCAAACTTCTTAACCTCCTTTAGCACACATGTGGCTAGCCCAGGCCAGCTGCAGGTCCCTGGTGGGCACATGGCCAAACTCACATGGTTCACATCTCCATCTTACAAAATGACCGAAACCAAATCACTCTCCTCCATGAATCTCTCTATCTGACCTCCATATTGGATCCGATCCTTCTCTTTGTTTTCACACCCTTTATATTCCCTGATTTCCCACCTTCCAGGAACCACACCTGGACCATTTCACTTCTTCCTCCCCCCTGCATCTCCCTGAAGGGAAATTCCAAATAAGGCCATTCTCACATTTTAGCATACCTGTCCTTGAAATCTGCAATCTTAAACAGGAGACAATGGGGGGGGTAAGCACCCTTTATTACAACCTCTCTTTATTCACATGGTATGAATTCCAAGACCACCAGTGAATGCTAAACCACCAATAGTATGGAACCTTACATACATGAAAGATTTGTATAAATACAAACATGTGATAAAGTTTACTTTAAAAATTAAGCACAATAAACAATCAATAATAATAGCCAATAATAAGTTAGGACATTTATAACAGACTATTGTAATAAAAGTTGTGTGCATATGATCTCTCTCTAAATATCTTTAAAAAGTTTCGGACTCCAGTTGATTCCAGGAAACTGAAACCTCAGAAACTGAAATCTCAGATAAGATGCACTGTGCACCAGGTGCTCCGGAGAATGGGGAACAACAGGGACCCCCACTCACTTCTAGAAAAAGTACAAAATTGCACAGTAACTATGAAAGATATTTTTTGAAAGCAGTTTTTCATAAAGCTAAGCACAAACCCTAAAAACCTGCTGATCACTCTCTTGGGTACTTCAACTCATCTGAAAAAGTTATGTTTACACAAAATCTGCATGCAACTGTTTACAGAAGAACACCACTTAACTGTGGGCTGCACGTAGGGAGTGACTGGTATGTAGAAAGGGACATAGGAAGGAAAGAACTTCCCAGGGAGAAAGTGGGAGACATGACTTTAGCCAGGTGGTGGGGGAGGGGAGTTAGGAGAACATCATCAGAGAGGATAGACTGCAGATGATCCTCTATTGTGGTTGTGCTGAGATGCACTTTATGTTTGTGGTTTCCTCCCCCCAAACCTCCCCTTGTCACCCAAGCTCAAGTTGAGGGGCCTCCTACAGACACCTGAGCAGGATTCCCCTCATGTCAAGACCATCAAAACCAAAGAGAGTCTAAGAGACATATTCAATCAAAGGAGCCTCAGGAGACACCATTGGTACGTAGTGAGGCATCAGGTCAGGAGCCTGGACCAGAGAAAAGTCTAAAGACATGCAAATAAAGAATGGCGTTTAGTATAACATATAAATATTCCTCCATTGGCTGTACAAATGAAACAGGGATATAAGATTATACTAACGTCAGGAAACATGAGTGTGGGAATCACAGGAACTCTATCAATTTCCTAAGTTTTCTGTAAATTACAAACTATTCTAAAGTTATAATGTTCATTTATAAACAAGCCCCCAAGAATATAGACTCGTTCAGTTTCATGGAAAAAAAATGTTGAGGTTTCTCAAACTATTAAAAATGATATAGCGTTTATCACATCAATTCCATTCTTTGGTTTTTATGCAAAGACACACACTTAAAGGGATGCTGCATTCCTGTGTTCACTGCAGTGCTGTTTACAGCAGCTGAGCTATGGAAATAAATTAAGTGCACAGTAGTGATGAGTGGATGAAGAAGACACTACTCAACTATACAAAGAGACAAAGTGATAGAATTTTTTATTTGCAACATGATGGAACTAGAAGGGATTATGCTAAGTGAATTAAGTCCAAAAGAATGAGACATTCAAATGATTTCACTGCTAAGCAGAATGCAGAAAAACAAGAGATGAACCAAATGAAACCAAACTCCAAAAAAAAAAAAAAAAATGACTGTGCAATTTAGGCTACTGGAATAGGAGAGAGGGGATGAATTTAGGCTACCAGAGTAGGTGAGAGGGGATGAAAGAGGGAATGAAGAGAAAACCAGTGAACTGTGGTGAAGGATAGTGCTTTGGTGGTGGGCATAGTGTGGTGACACACATGGGAAGAGATGCTGACCTATTCCCCTAAAACATATATAGCCTGAAACCAGTTATTTTTTAAAAGAGAAAAAACATAACCCTCTGAAAAGGAACAGGTAGTGGAAAGGAACATTATACACTTTGCAGTTTAAGGGTGTTGTCCTCAAAGGGCGGAAGTGGAAAGTTGAGGGGACAGAAGATGGAGCCTCAGTTATAGGGCAGCTCCAGAGCTTCCTCTCCTCTCCACCCCTCCAGCCCTACCCCAGCCTGATGCCAGGGATGCTCACAGGGCACCTTCATCTCCTTTTCCCCATCAAAATTCAGTCTCCAGTCACCATCATCCCCAAGGGGGCCTGAGGGGCATGAGAGGCCGACCACCACCTGAGCCACTGGGTGAGGCTGCTCCCAACAGGTCAGACAGTCAGAGAATGCTGTGGCACCAGTGTTTCTCTGTTGTTGCAATAAAGATTCGTTCTGGCCCCATATATGGGCTTCGTGACCTGTTTTCTCATCTGCCATTGAGAACCAGACAAGCTTGTGCTGCAGTCCTACTGTATGTAAATCACACAGTTTCTCCACTCCCTACCTGTTGCAATCCCACAGTCAGCTCTGACATTTGCCCAAACCAGCTGTTAATTTAACACGCTCTTCCCGTAAAAATCTATCTATGCTTATACCTAATCATTAGTGTATGTTGTCATATCAGGATTTAATGTAGGAGAAAAGATTTGAAAATTGCTATTTGAAAAAGGATTTGTGTCTAGAATCTACAAAAGAAACCTTGAAACTCAACAATAGTTAAAGAAATAACCAAATTTAAAATTGAACAAAGCAGTGTTGTAAACCAATGTTATTTCAATTTTAAAAAAATGGCCAAACTATCATAATAGACATTTTGCTGAGAAAAACATGGAAAACAAGAAAGTGACTATCGCCTGTCATTATAAAACAACAAATAAAAATGACAATGACATGCCATTACATATCATTAAAAGGCAACAATCAAATAACTCCTAAGAACAAGTGCTGACCAGGAGCAAGAGAATCGCTCATTTACTGCTGACAGGAATGAAAAATGGCACCTCTTTGTGGGGTATATTCAGCAGTTTCCTTTAAAGCTAACCAGTGGTCATTGTCCCAGCTGCTTACCCAACTAGTTTGAAGACTTCTGTTTGCACAAAATACCCGCATGCTTGTAAATGTTTACAGAACACCCATAAGTGTGAGCGGCCCAGAGTGACTTCATTCCAAATAGAACAAAAAGGGCAGGGAGGAGGAGGAGGAGAAGGAGGAGGAGCAGGAGGAGGAGAAGAAGGAAGAGCAGCAGGAGGAGGAGGAGGAGGAGGAGGAGGAGGAGGAGGAGGAGCTCTTTAGTGTCTCCACTCAGCTGTGTCTCAGCAGTTACAGGTCCCTAAATCTACTGACTTCAATCTTGTGGACAGTCAACACTTCATGGCCTTTGTCAGTGAGGAGATAAAGGCAAAGACCTCTTCAGTTTGGTGACTGATGGAGAAGCTAATTCACCTTTTTCTCACAATGCTTAATATACTTTATTGTGGTATTTTAAAATTTTATTTACCTTTAGTATAATACAATTTCAGTCATCTTTGTATGGTTGGTGTTCCCCTTGGGTATAACTCCCTCCTTTAACCCCCCCTCCCCTCCCACTTTGGTCACTCCATCGTCTTTTTGTTATTGTTCACTGGTTCATGTTTAGCCCTTTAGTCTCTTCTTTTTCTGGAGCAATGTCCTTTTCCTGGTGAGGGCCTGTATTCCTGGGGCATAGTAGACCATGCTGCTCAGATTTCCAGTTTTAACTTGCACTGGGCAACTAGTCTGAGTTCATTTGGAGTCCATCAGTGGCTGTTCCTTCTAGCAGAATGTCTGCTTTTTTCTGTTCTCAGTCTTTCTGTTGTTGTTATTTGGTTGTTTGTTTTTCTGCCTTGTAGTTCTAGTCTCAGGTTTAGAGGACCTGGTTCCTCTCCATTGAGGAGACAGATGGTGGCCAGATTTGCATGGCTGTGAGCAGCATGGAAGGATCTGCCTCAGAGCTCAGCCACGGGGCTCCTGGAGAAACTCCTTGTTTCCATGTCCTATGGTTGTCACCTGAGCTCTGTGTCTATGACTTGCAGGTGACCAGAGAGTGACCAGGAGGAAACCAGACAGGAAGTCACAGACCCTTGTCAGCCTAACTCTGATGCTGCACATCCTTCTTCATTCTTGTCAGCCTAACTCTGATGCTGCACATCCTTCTTCATTCTCTCCAGGAGAAGAGCCAGGAAGTCCAGCCACACTCAGAGGAGGGTACTGTCCTCTTGTGTATCGAAGGATTTGCAGATAATTGAAAACCAACATAGCCCACATCTGGACATGAATTATTTTTATTCCCCCTAAAAGCTAATAAACTCCCTTTCATTCAATGCTGCTGAAAGTGTTTTGCATCACAGAAAGAGTGTTCAGTCCAGCCTCTCACCTAATGCAGGATGGAAGAGAGGAGGCTCCTTGGAGCATCTATGGAGTGAATCCTTCTGTGGTCCAGTCCCTCATGGACTGAGGCTGAGAAGTGAAGGGACAATTTCCTGTCTCACAAGCCCTTGGTATGAATATGATGAAATCTATGGCCATACCACCCTGAACGCGCCCGATCTCATCTGAATATGATGAAAGGACAAGCATGGGCAACTTGTAGACACATTTAAAAAGGAGAAATGGAGCCACAAATTGTGACTAATCATCACATTGTTCAAATGGAGCTGAGCAAACTGAAACTTGTCATGTTTTCCCAAATGTTCCCCACCCCAACCTCCTGTACATTATCTGTACCCTTTGCCCACTTGGGGAATTCCCCATTTGTAGGAGGCAGAGACCACAACTTCCATTAAAGAAGAAGACACTTTCCCCAACATTCTAGCAGGTGACCTGATGTGAGGCTGCATGTGCAGGACTCTGACAGAGGACATGGTGACGCAAAGAGGCTGACAGAGCAGAAGGCACGTGGCACAGGTGGTAAGAGTGTCAGTAACAGCCCCAGTGTACCAAAGCAGATTTGACAGCACCCAAGCCAGTGTACAGCCTTGGGGATGCAGGTTGTAAGAGTAGGGAGGCTGTGCCCAGTGGAGGGACAGTGGCTCCTGGGTGAGCCTTGCCTGGGGTGGGTGTGGACTCTGTTCTTGCGTGTGGAGCCTTGAGTGTATTTTGTGGCTATGAACATCATGAGAACCTCCCTGCTACGTGTACACATCCTTTTCTACATCTGCATGCACATTCCATCTACGCTACATGTGATAGTTTTGATATAGTATTATCAACATTTATCTATATAGTTACTATTACTTCTTTTACTGAAGGTCAATTAGAAAAAATTTAAATCCTAAATTTGTATTAAAAACTGACTAACCACTTCATTTCTACCTGCCCATAATTCCTAGGACAGAAAAAAAAATTGTCCCCCAACATACACCCCAGACATCTAGGGTCTCCTTGATCACTGAAGTCAGGGGTCCCAACTTGACTGAGCCCCAAACAGCAGAGGGCATGTTATACACAGGTGTCTCCCAGAACTGGCAGCTTCAGAGTGATAAATACAGAGCTGGGAACCACTTAACAAGCCCTACAGGGGAGGCTGCAAGATTCCCACTCTCATCCTGCTACTAAAAGTGTCACCTTCTGAAGACCAGCTCATCAGCACCAGTGCTGTTGTAAACACAGAATTTCAGGCTCTGTTCTAGATCCTCTGAGTCATCATAAGTGCCTGGGTGACCCTGTGCTCTCTGAAGTGGGGGCTTCTGGTCTCCATGCCTACTTCACATGGTGTCAGACTGAGTGGTCAACTCTGGGGGATGGTCTGCTCAGATCACTCAATACTAGGGGGTCCAGGTTCCAGTCCTGCTCCCTTCTCTTCTGCAATGAGAGAAAATGGAAAGACTCGCTCCCTGGGAAGCCTCATCCAAGCTCCAGCAGTTAGGTATCATTTACATCACATTAATCCCGAATCTGTCTTTCAGCACAGACATTTCACCTGTCTGTCCAACAGCACCATCAACGTGTTTTCTGATAGATCTCAGCTTTGACTTTCCTGAAGTGAGTACCTAGAATGCCATTTCCTCAAAAATACCAGCACCTTCCCCATGCCACTGCAGCACCTCAGTGTCTACTGTAGAGTCTGAAATGTTGGGTGTCGTCCTGCCCTCTCTGTCTCACAACCCAAGTGTTTCATGAGAAAAAACTGTCAAGTTCATCTCTAAATATGTCCAGATCCAGTCACTTCCTATTATTTTCCAGCTCACGGTCCAACAAAGTCATCAGTCTCTCTACTCTAGAATCTGCCCTGGTTTCCTGTATTTATCTTCCCATGTTTCACTTTTTACCTCTTGATTCTGCACAGCAGCAGATTGAAGCTTCTAAAGAGAAGTCTCGCAGGCAGATCTCAGTTCATGAAAGTCATGTGATCATAATTTACTCAGAGAAAAGTCAAAATCCTTCCAACATCTTCAAAGTCTGCATGATGTGTGTATACAGATCTCATCTCACGCTCTGCCCCAGTCACACTGTCTTCCTTGCTTTTCCCAGATGCACATATTCCCACCCTCCTCTGTCTATGCTGGAGGTCACCCTGCCTGGACAGAGCATCCCAGATCTCCTCATGAGCATACAGTAGCTTTCAAATCTTAACACAAAGGTTACCTTAGTGAGGCCCCGATGACCACACTGGGAAGACAACCATCCTCCCTGTCCCTACACACTGATTGTGACTCACCTTCCACAACCCTTCCCCACTACTAACCAGACATGCCCCTCATTTCCCATCACATAGTCCACAGTTTCCTTTTCCCACTAGGACACATGCTCCACAGGCCAGAAAGTTGGGCCTGTTTTTAGTTTACTGAGGTTTCCTAGATGCACAAATAGCCTGTTACATATATGGAGCAACAATTATCAGGTGAAGGAATGGTCAGTGCCGAGTACCTCCCTGTTCCAGAGACAGTGTCTTTACTAATGTAGCCTCAGGGCATATGCTACACATACCTCCATTAACAGTAACATCCGTGCCTTCCCATCCCCTGCCTCTCTCCCAAGCTCTGCTCTCCCATCGGCCTAGCTTAATCCCTTCCTCCCTCACCAACCCTCTTGCATTCCGCAGCACAAGTGTGTATGTTCATGAATTGTGTTGTAACTAAAAGGGAATATAATGTATATCTCTTTTTATCAGCCCAGGTGTCTGGATCAGAGTACCCCTGGAATAACAAGACCTGACAACAGAAGGAACGGTCAGCTGCAGAGGAAATGTAAACCCCATAGGACTTTATCCAAGATGAGAAATCATCTAATCCTCCCCTCCACTAATACCAGAATTTAGTTCTTTAAAAAGATGAGGAGACGTAGGCCGGGCACGATGGCTCGTGCCTGTAAGCTTCAGCCTATGAAGCAGGTCGGGGCTAGGGATCACGGTTCGAGTCCCGCCTGGGGCCCGTAGTGAGACCTAGTTCCAAAAAAATAGCTGGGTGTGGTGATGCACGCCTGTAATCCCAGCTACCTGGGAAGCTGAGGCTGGGGATTGCTTGAGTCCTGGTACCCCGGGCAACAAGAGCCTGCGGTTCCATGGGCAAAAATAGAGAGAACTGGTCTCAAAAATAAATAAATGAATGAATGAATGAATGAATGAATGAATGAATGAATGAATGAATGAATAAATAAAGATGAGGAGACACGACAGAAAATAATCCAGAAAACAGTCCTAAAATGAGACCAAACCTGAACATGTACAGGAATTCATCTCTACCAGATACTCCTGTGCTGCGGACCGGCCGGGTGAGGGTGCAGGCTGCGAATAACCAGAGTTCAGCTGGGCAGCAAAGACACAGGGCTGGCGATTGGCGAACAGACACACACTCAAGGGGTGATGAATCTGCTGCGATTTATTTGAGGTTTTCATGGATATATATAGTGTTTTAGGCGATTACATCAGCATTCTATGAGTATATGCAATTAACATATCAACAGATTGCAGATTTATCTTAGGTGTAACTTAAACATTTTAACTAACAACATAAGGTTCTCAAAAGCATTCCAAAACAATCATCTATTTTACTTTGTTATCCCTTCACTGAGACTCCACCAAGGTAAATAGGATTTGCTCTCTCATTTTTATGGAAATACTCTGACCACAGGGCTGCTTAGAATTGTTTAGTAAATCAGAGGATAACCTCAACAACTCCCTTGCCTGGGGTCTGGGAGCAGTGCCCTAAAAGTCCCCTGTGAAGGTCAGCTCCCAAAAACACCCCTCCTGTGGGGGCAGAGAGCTTCACCCATGGGTGCTTTCACCCCATGGGTCCCCCATTTCAGGTCAGCTCCCACACTCCGTGAGCTGGGGCTGCCGGCAGGGGCTCCTCGGCAGGGGCTGCCGAGGGCCCTGTGGGGACAAGGATGGATGCCTCCTGCTGCTGTCAGAGACAGGGACACACAGAGGACACAGGCCTGATCTCTAAACATGAAAAGGAACAGGCATAAAATAATTCTAAAACTGGATAAAATATAAACACACAAAGTGTGAGCACTGAGTGTTCAACACTGGGCAGAGCCCTAGCTGACCCAGGCACAAGAGGCGCCCCACCCACCCATATTCCTGGAGACAGAACATTCCTGATGTCTGAGTCCCTGTGTCCCTGAAGGACAAGGACAAAGGAGCAGAGCAATGACCCCTGAGCAGTGACCCTGTCAAAGCCCATGATGCACTGAGCATGGACTGGACACAGGCACATCCCCCTCAGCTCATCATGGCCTCTGCTGCCCCCATGTGCACAGACTCAGCACAGCAAATACTCTGAAGGTCCTCAGGTCTCCCAATCATTCCCTCTCAACTTAAGATAATTTTTAATTCATAGATTAATCTCACACAATATTAGAAGAATAATCTCATGTCCGGATTATTTTTTGAGGAAGTATTATTCTTTGGGAAAGCACAAAGTAAAGTCAGGGGTGGGCCAGGCCCCCTCCACTTGACAGGAAAGTCATCAGGGAAAGAACACAGCTCAGTGTGTCCAGAGGGTCCTTGCCGTCAGGGCTTAGCCAGTGTCCTCACCTCCTCACACTGTGCAAATAAACCAAGGATACATGCAGATGCCCTTTGTAGCAAGAGAAACCAGAGGATCTTGAAACCACAAAGTGGGCATGAGAAGAAATCCTGCATCACTCAGCTCCCTCCTGGCTATCTCACACTGTGAGAGAAAATAACCGCAAAGAATTTTAGGGAATCTCAGAAGATGTTGATATTCTCAGATGCTGCATCCTCAGAATGTACCGCTCAGAGCTTCCCATAATTTAGTCCCATCTTCTCTGTCTGAGCCCCTCCACTGGAGGCCCCCAAGCTCTCACCTTTAGAGGCTGAAAGACACTGGGTACTCTCACTGCCTGGGGGAGAAAAAGACAGACCCTGGCCAGGGCCATCAGGACATCTCTTTACTAATCTTTTCCCTCTAATTTCTTGTGTGTGTGTGTGTGTGTGTGTGTGTGTGTGTAATACCATTCACAGACGAGAGGGGCTCTTGAGGGTGAGATAGGGCAAGCTCCATCTTGCCTTAATTGCCTCTGGCAAACTGGAGACAAAAATCTAGCACTGAAATTCTTCTGAAGATGTGATGGTGCCACTGCCCCTCCAAAAAAATATATACTATGGAAATCCCTCTTAACAGAGATAGTGACCACCTGTGAGCTATCCCCCTGCTCCCAATTACCTCTCAGGAATTAATATGTTAACCAATTTTATTACCCCCTTACCATTTACCTTCCTTTGAAATGCATCCTGAATTGTACCTGCCTGAGCCACTTTTTTCCTTTGTCAGAAACCTTTATAAGGACTTGTGGGAGTCATCAAAATTTGCTGGATGATGCATACTTTCATTCAGCCCCAGCCTCTATATGGTTGTGTCCATCTCTCTCATCTGTCCCCTCTTGTACCCTACATTCAGCTCTCAACATGTATTTATTATTGATTACGTGCACACACATATATTTTATATATCGTTGTATACCCCAAGGTTCTCCTACCATGTCAATTTAATCTCTTGTGCTCATTCTTCCTCCAGTTTCACCACACCCCCTTGCTTTATGCTGTCAGTTTGTTATTTTTTACTTTTTCTTGGCCTTTCGGTTATTTTCCCTAGATCCTACATATAAATGAGACCATTTGTTATTTATATTTTTCTTTTTGGCTTATTTTTACTAGCATGATTCCTTCTAGTTCCCTATCCCTCCAATTTCTGAAGCTACAACAGAAAACAATCCAAATCTAATTAAGATAAAATAATATCCCCAACCCCCCCCCCCAAAAAAAAAAACAGCTTCCAATACACTGTGCATTCAGCTATTCTGGGTTTAGTTGAGCTGCAAGATGAGATGGTTGATACATCCACCTCAGTAGTCAGGCAGTTCATCTCTTGGATGAAGTCTGCTCTATTCTTAATAGCAAGAGCTGCACTGAGAAAAGGAAGAGTGATGAGATTATCTGGACAAACTACAGCAGCAAGTCTTGATCAAATTCATGAACTAAATCATCCAAGCAAATGACACCAAACTTCCCCAGGGGGCCCTCAATCTCTGTGTCCCCTGTCAGAGAGATAGTCTTGTTCCTGATCTTGGTTTGTCTACTTTTCAAGAGACTTCAGGTTTGAAAAGTCCCAGGTCACATAAGATTCCATTATGGAGAGTATAGATTTTTTTTATGGGTGAGGGGGTCACTTTGATAAAGACACCACTGATGACCCCCTTCAGAGAAGTTTTGCCCTGGACACCTGTACCAGTAAACTCTCTTCCGTGATAGTGTAGATGCGTGCAAGAAACAACAATGAGTCTTCATCTGGCCCTCCAAAGTGCTGAGGCTTCAATATAACACACTCAGTCACATTCTTACATTCTTGCCTCCAGGAATTATGTAGGAAACTGTCTTGTCATTTAAACCTGTTCGTTTGGTTTAAATAAATGGAGGCAAGAAAAGTGAGTTTATTGAAGAATCAAAACTGAGGACTTAAACCCGGTACAGCATCTGGAAAACCACATGAATCTTGAACCTTACAACAGAATTCTATACCGTCTGCAAGAAAAATATTTTACATTTTTCAAGGATTTTTACTGAGAAATTTCAGCGAGGTGTTCAGTTAATGAATCCATTTGATGTAGTCTATGTACAAAGGAAGACAAGCAGAGCTGTTAAAATAAGTCATATATATTTGGAGTCTTATCTTCTGGGAAATGGGAGCTATAAGAATGTCATGAACTTTTGAAGCCTTGCTAAGAAGTTACTGATTTGCTAGAAGACTTTTGTTGTTGCCAACACAGCTTCTTAGCAAGGCTAATCCAGCTGTGTCTTGGCTCTTCAGCTTGTGCCCCACAGTTGACCAAAGACAGGGGAACCCTTATAACTGATGATTATAGTTTATAAACCTGAGCTCTTTTCCTTTCTTCTGCTCCTTGTTTCACAAAAGTATCTGTTTTACTTGGTGGCCCTAAGGACCTAACCCAGGTTCTTACAAGCCTTCCTTTATTTCAGGAGGTTTTCTAGGACCTAGGGATTCTCTTCCTTTCTGCTTGCCTTTCCTTCTTTCTAACATCATGACTGCAGCTCACACACAGCCCTCACTGCCTCTTAATTGGCATGAGGTATATTGTAGTTGTTGGTATGATAAATATTTTCTCCATCATGAGTTTCTGTTCCTCCTTTCCTGTCTGATTATTTCTTACCAGAAAACATTGGACCAGAAGAAAGTGGACAAACATCTTTCCTGAAAGAAATAAATTGTTCACCCATTATTCTATATTCACCAAAAGTATCCTTAAAGAATGGAGGCAGAGTAGGTTTCCTGATAAAAGGAAATAGAAGGATTTGCCACCAACACCCACATTAAGAGAAATGGTAAAGGAAGTTCTTCAAGCTGAAGGCAAATGATACAAGCTGGACATTCAGAATCTAAGAAAAGAGATGAGCATCAGAAATGCAACTATTTCACTAAATGCAAAATACCATCTCCTGTCTTCTCTTTGGGTGACTTTCACATGACTTGTACACATATAATGCTTTAAAATGGAGCCATTTGCAGGATTGAAGATATATGTGCCCAATGAATGAATATATAATTATGTATCCAATAACACAAAAGCTAGACTTGGTATCAATATCTTGGTAATTACAAGATTTCTATATTTATGTAAATTAAAATTTAATAATTGGAAAAACACTTTTGGAGGTTAAACATGTGTATTTTAATCCTTATGAATAAAGATTACATAAATATAAATCTTTAAAAATATAAATAATGCAAAGAAGCTGATCATTAAATGGAATGCTAAAGCAAAACCAGTAATTTTTAAAATCATCTTTATTTTGAAGGAAAGTTTGCTGGGTATATGCCGGACGCTATCATAGACCAGAATGAGCTCACGCTGTGAAATGAGGAACACCTTATTTTACTACCTAATCTGTCCCCAGAAAACTGGAGACTTGATGGGCATGGAAACCTTTGAAGAGTGATGTGTCCCATCCCTCCAATGCTTACCAAAGGAAACATTCCTTAAAGAGAAAGCAATCATTTTGTGAGTGATATTCCTGCTCCCAATTACCTCACAGGAACTGGTAAAGCTAACCTGTTAACCAGTTTTATTACACCTTCACCATTTTGCCTTCTTTGAAATTCATCATTAATTGTGCTCTGTTCTCTATATATACATACCCCTTTCTTTGTTTAATAAATTGTCAACTGGCTCATCACCTCCAGCCAATACTTAGTTCATAGCTAAGCAATCTTCTCTTGTCTGTCCTTTCTTTGTACCTTGCATTCTGCTCTCAACAGGTACAGAATTCTTAGTTGGCCTGGCCCCTTTTTCCTAAGGAACTTTGAATATTTTATCACAGTTTCTTCAAGCCTTTGATCAGCCATTGATCATGTTGTTTCTCCCTATACATCAGTAATCTACATAATAGTAACAGTTACTCTAAAGCTAGGCAGCTTAAAACAACAAAAATTTGGTAACACACATCTTGTGTGGGATCAAGAACTTTGTGGCTCCAGCTTTGGTCTCACAAGGCTGTGAGGGAGATGTCAGGCAGAAGGAAAGGCTTGATAGAATTGTGAGGATCTACATCAAAGCTCATGCATGTGGCTGCTGGGAAAAATACCTGAGTTCCCTGCCACATGGAGTCTCTTTGGCTGAGTGTCCACACAATGTGGCAGATGTGTTAGCCCAGAGAGACCAGGAAGGAAAACACAATGCCTTTTGAGCTGACAGTCATTTCCACCACTCCATTTGTGAGCAGTGAGCTGCTAAGTCCAGCCTCTCTCATGGGAGGGCAATTGGTCTTGACCTCTTGAGTAGTAAAATATTAAAACCTCCACCAACCATTAGCTGGCTACTATATATTTTTGTTCCTTGGCAAAGAAATAAAGTTATTATGACACCTTCTAGGGAGTGGTTAGACTTTATTCAAACTAACATCATGGAGAATTCAGGCTTACTTCCAAATATATGAGAGAGAATGTTTAGTAGGTCTGAATTTATTGTGTTTTTCTGAGGATTCTTTTTCATCCCCATAGTGGTTGTGTATTTTCCAGAACCAGATAAAATCTGACCCCTGTACTGTGCATAGTTGAGGCCTCTGCTCCAGTTGCTCCAGTTGCTGTTGCTCCAGTCTCCACTTGCTGGTTTTTATCCTGGGTCTTGATAGATGTAATTTCTATCCATGCGATTTAATGGTTAACCAAGATTTGGGGAAGTTTCTATTCATATTTTTGCATTCACTCTCCCCTTGGCTATATTATATCTGGTATACCTCAAATATCCACATTGCATGGCTAGTCACAAATTCTGGCCTTTGAAACTTTAATTCAATAAAATGTTTGCATTTGGTCTGAGCTTGTGAATTGGGGGAATTCAGTAGTCAAATGTGCAGACTCACAGATATCACTAAAATCATCAGTCTGTCCTTCAAGGGTAAAACTCTAGTTTCTTTCTGGTTTTCTTTTCTTTTTAATTTTTAAAATTTTATTCATTCTATAGATTTTATACAGTATCAGCAAATGGTTATTGGAAAGCCTTCCCGATCCATTGACGACCCCTCTGTTCACTCAGGCCCCTGTCCTTGTTGTTTTTTGATCTATGTTGAATCCTTTGGTCTCTTCATTTTCTGTGGCATTGTCCTTTTCTTGGTGAGGGCCTGGATCCTAGAATGTAACAAGCCATGTTGGTAGAGGTTCAGTCTTATCTCTGTACTGGGTAGCAGTTCGTTCTCATTTGGAGTCTATTAGTGTCTTCTCATTGTTGACTGTCTTCAATCAATTCCATTCATTATAGAAGATACTCATTGTGAAAGGCATCTGCTAAAAGTCTTTGCAGATCATTTCCTTTCCTTTCCTTTTCCTTTCCTTCAGATTGTAGCTTTGTGTGGGGCTGAGGCCCTATCTCTGTGACCTTCCTCTCCCATGGAATGGGGAGGGGCACCTTGCTCTTTTGGGTTGCGTATCAGCCCTTAGATTTGGCTCATTCACTCGTTGTGTGGCTGCAGGTGTGACTCTGTGGCAAGTGATGTCCATGATCATTTCTCCAGTCCATTATACATTGTCTTTCTCACCGTTCCTTATCTTGCGTTTCGCGCGTATGTTTGCGTAGGACTTTTATCTGGTCCCTCACCAATTCTATCCATTCTGTGGATTATTAGTTCTCTCCTCATTCCTTCTGAGGACTAAGTGGGGTGAGAGTGAAAGAGGGGGGACACCTTTATAGTCTCTTCCCCCATAACCCCCATCCCAGAGCCCACCTTGTTGGGAGGCCACTCCCCACCCACCAGACAAGAGTGGAGAAGTGGCTGAGCATGCAGAGGCGGGACTGCAGCCTCTTTCTGTTTTTCTAGAAGTTTCTCCTTTGTGTTTCATGCCTGTTCACAATGTAGTGGTCAGCCAGGGATTTGACAGAGTTTGTATTCAGTGTGATCTCAGCCTTCCTGTGCACTCACATTCACATGCCCCTCAATATTCAGCTGTTCTGCTCTGTCTGGTATCACCTGCCCCTGAGCCCCTGAGCTGTTGTGGTATCTGCTGGGGTTGGAGGGCACCCTCAGTAGTGAGGCTACACATCTCTAGTTCTTACCCCTTTTTGTAGCTAGTCAAGGCAAAGTTCTTTCCCTATTTCTGCTACTTTGGTTTATTTTATGGTGACTTCAAATATTTGTTTTTAATATTCTTGTTTAGTTTTTATAATTATCTTGAGTAAAAACTCACCCAGCCTCTCCACCCTGCCATCTGCAGTCCCTCCTGCCAGAGGATTTGGGGAGAAGTTTGCAGTCTTGAGACTAATGAACATCCAAGCACCAGGACCCTGCTCAGGTTCCTATCCTGAAGTGAGCTCTGATCTGGTTTTGGGAGACACAGAACTTCCTCATGGAGCTGCTGGTTGTGCACAGCCCACAGCAACATAGGACAGTCCCCCTTGACTTCACTGTAGTAGTGGAAGCAGTGCTTGCATGCCCAAGGGTTTCCCTGTGTTATCTCACTGAGCCAACAGAAATTTGAAAGGTCTTAGAGTGTTTCACTAAAACCTGTAATATTTCTATATTTTTCCTCATTCTCCTCAAACCCATAAAATACAGTGCCTCAATCTGAAAGGCCTGTGTATCTTCTGACAGTGAGAACTTTAATTACTCATGGATTCTGCCTTGCAACTTGCCTCTCTTCCACCTCTGAGACATGCAGGCCTTTGAGATGAGACTGCATGGTCATGATGAGATCTTAATCAATATATTTGTCACCTCAGAGGAAAAGATTGTGATTTCTCATACCATATGGTGTTCTGTATGTCAAAATCTGAGAGGAAGAATGCAAAAAAATCTTCCATGTGAAATGGAAATGGCACGTGTACTTGGGGCCCAGGTCAGGGCTCAGAGGCCTCAGCAAGTTTCGTGGCAGACTATTGTTATCTCTTTTCGCAAAGCTTTGTCCCACTAGCCTGAGAACACATGTACCACTTGATATGGAGCTGAGACATGACAGGACAGCAGACAGGTCCCATACTGGCAAACTCCAGGAGTACTGCAGCCCCCCAACTCGATAGGAATCTGCCCCAGCCCACAGTGCTGAGACCATGCAGGCAGGTGAGCTGCCCTGGAGCACGCACACACCAATACTGATGGAGCCCAGACTCAGGGTCTCAGACACACCAGCAAGTAGATGGATGCTGGACTTCTGGACACTGGGTTTTGAAGGACAGTTTGTATGATGAATGCTTCATGAAAAAGGTTAAATGGCCCAAATTAAAACTTAATCTTTTATGTAATATATTTCATGCCCATGAGAATGGATTTCAGGACCAGACCCAGGATGACAGGGTCAGGCTTTACAGTTCAACAAGGTAAACAGGTAAACAGTGCTGAATCTGTATGCTGACAATACCTCAGGTGTCCTGCTAACTGAGGTCTGAGGAAGACTACATGGTGTGCAAACTGGGCAGGAGTCTTTAGCTGATGATCAAGACCTGGGGTGCCCCTGGCATCCATGGCATATCCAGGGATACATGGAGGACACTGACCTTCTGTCATCATGAACCACATGATGGGATGTGGAGAGGCTGACAAACTTTTTACCCTTTGTTGATGCCAACACGGGGTTAACATGACAGAACCTCTGTGGAAAAGTTATGGTGACAGAGTCAGCTGTGTCCTGGTGCACAGAGGCTGATAAATGGAACTATTTTCCTAGTGAAGGACATTTGTCCTACTTGAAGTCCAAAGTCACCTGTCTTTGGAGATTTTTATGCAGGGTAGTTGGTTTCTGGGGTGTGAGCCCAGAACTGTCCTCTAGTCATCCTCACAGTCCAGATGCCTTCCTTCCACAAAGGGAGACTCTTCCCTTTCACTAAAGGACTCTCCAGTCACCCCAGATGCAATGTCTCCATACAACAGTGTCATCATCAGCAGTATGTCCAAGGAATAGACTCCTACGCAGGTAAAGTCACTGAACCATGTGGTAACCTGTCTAATCCTGCCCCATGGGACCAGGCCAGCAGGGCACACTCATCCCTTCCTGTCTGTGGAGCTCCCTCCCAACTATATTCCAGATATAAAGCAGTTGAATCCCACGGAGGAAGTCGCCCCCTGGAAAACAGAGGAGGTGCCAGGATGGAGCTCTGTGATACTGACGTAGGTGGGTTTTCTGCAGAGACTCCAACAGAGACGAACTTGAAGTGGATGTTAGGGTACTAAGGAATGCAGTTGTTAGGGTGTAACCACAGCCTAGCTGGGAACCCAGTGGAGGGTGCTAATACTTCAATCTGACCATGATTTTGAACCATGTTTCTAAATGACCTCCACCTGTACATATACTTCACATGTTGAAGTCCAAATAAAGACCATTGTCCCTTATCTCAAGGAGCTAGAAAAAGAAGAAGAACAACAACAACAAAAACCAGATATCAGTAAAAGAAAGGAAATAATAACATTAGAGCAATAATAAAAGGGATAGATATCAAAAAGATAGTCCAAAAGATTAAAGAAAACAAGAGTTGGTTCTTTAAAAAAAAAAAACAAAATAAAATAGACAAACCTCTAGTTAGATTCACTAAGAAAAAAGGGAGAAAACTCAAAAATAGAATAAAAAATGAAAAAGAAGAGGTTAAACTAGACAATGCAGAATTTTAGAAGGTAATAAGGAATTATCAACATTTATATACTAAGAAGAAGTGATATACAAATTTCTAGAATTGTACAATCATCCAAGAACTATATAGAGAAAAATTAGAAAATCTGAAAGGAAACAATTGTGAGCAATAAAATTTTTTAAACAATGTTCAACCTCCCCCCACCCACTAAAAAAATCCCCAAAGTTTAGGATGAGATGGCATCAAAAGAGTGTTCTACTAAACTTTCAAGGTGAGCTAATGCTTATCCTGCTAAAACTCTTCTCAAAAATTGAGAGGGAAGGAAAACCTCTAAACATACTTTATGAGGCCAACATTACTCTAATAGTAAAATCAAACAAAGACAACACACAAAAAGAAAACTATAATCAAGCCTCCAAATGAACACAGATGCAAAAATCCTTAGCAAACTGAGGCATTTAAAGGATTACACACCATAACCAACTGGGATTTAATATCTGAGCCACAAGTGTGGTTCAACATGTGAAAAATCAATGAATGTACATCACCACATCATCAGAAGGAAAAATAAAATATGGTCATATCAATAGATGCCAAGAAAGCATTTGTCAAGACTAAATATTTATTTATAATAAAAGCTTTAAAAAACTGTTGATAAAAGCCATGTATGACAAACCCAAAGTTAACAGCATTCTCAATGGTAAAAACTAAAAGGTTTTCCACTAAGATCAGATAAAAGACAAAAATGTCCACTCTCACCACTACAATTCAATATAGTACTGAAAGCTCTAGCTAGAGAAATTAGATAAAAGAAAGATATAGGAGGGATCCAAATAGGGAAAATAGAAGTAAAGTTATCATTATTTGCAAATGACATGAAAAAATACAGAGAAAACCCCAAAGACTGCATTGAAAAACTAACACAATTAACCAGCTCAGCAAGTGGCAGGTTAAAAAACAATACAAACAAACAAACAAAAACAGTAGCCATCCTATATGCAAACAATTAGCTAGAAGAGGAAGAAATTAAGAAAATAATTCTATTTACAATCACACCAGTAAACAAACAAATACCAAGGAGTAAACCTACCAAAGGGGGTGAAGGAGTCATACAAAGAAAACATTACACAATTGTTAAAAAGAAAAAAAAAACAAATGGAAATATATTCACACCATTCTCGAAGTGGTCATCCTACCCAAAGCAGTACACAGACAGGCAACAAACTTTGAAAAGAATCCTATGATAAGAAGCCTTGGAAGAGCCAAGATGTGGCAAAACACTCCTGCCCTTGGGCCCTGGCCTCCTTCAGAGCTTATGGAGCTATGGGTACTTCTGACCACCTCACCAGAGTTTTGGGACTGAGATACTTCTGGCACCTATCATCCCCTGAGCTTTAGAACACAAACCTTCCTCCAGCTGATAGTAGAGAGCCCTTTGGACAGCAGCGGACAGCTTGTTCCTGTCCTGGAGAGAAAGCAGCTCTCTCACCACAGGGTTGGTGTCACTCTCCAGCTGTAACCGGAAGACACCTGTCACCACTAAAGGCCAATAGAGACAGGAATTGAAGCTTTAAGGCTCAGCAACCTGGAAGATGGGAGCTAACACTCTAAAGAAACCACTTGCAGGTGGCTTTTTATAGTGAGTTGAACAAAGGCAGTTCAGTAGCAAGCTGGCCTTCCCTGATGTCAGCAGTCTGTGATGTCAGCCACCAGAACTTTTTATCACCTCCAGACTCCTGACTTCATACTCCCAGGGTGCTGAGGCTGGTCTTGGCTCCCACACTCCCAGATGTGTCTTTGGGCTGGAAAATTAACTCAGAGCAGACAGGCCACAAACAATATGTGTGTGCAGATTCACTGCTTTACCCTGCATAGTGTCTTACCTGGTCCTCTCCCCCTCCTGAGCCCCGAATGAAGTATGATGACCTGAAATACACTGAAGCACAGTGGCCCAAGGGATGCAGCCTACGAGGTCTAGATAAACAACCCATGACTTATTGAGTCAGTTTACTGGTATGCAGCCCAGTTTCTCCTTCAATTTTCCTCATTCTGTCGTCATCATCTTAGGCCTTATACTACCACCCTTGATAGTGTTACCCTGATTTTATCAGTTTTTTTTTTTTTCTGACAAATCACAGAAAAAATTTCAAAGGTGCAAGCAAGCAAGGGGAAAGAGGGAAGTCTATTTAGAAGAACAGATGTGAGAAAAACATTATAACAGAAAAGGAGAAGCAGAAAACATAGTGGGAATCTCTGGCCAGTGGGCCAGGGAGGAGCAAGGAAGCTCAAAATGGTGTTAAGCTTCAGGGATTTTGCATCTTTGTTTCCTATTTGTTCCAAAGACCTATTTTTCTCCCTGTGATTGGCTGATGCCACTACACCAAGGCTCAGTGTCAGTTTTCAGGTTTTGGAAATTCTTGTCTTTGCCCAGAAATGCCCCATTAGCTCCTCGTTTTTCTTATACCAAAGGTGCTAGGTTAGCTGTTTTGAAGTTGGCACTGGTAGTCTAGAGCATGGCTAGATAATCTTCTTTGGAATTTGCTTTCTTTGCCCCATTCTCCCTGTCTCCAAGGCTTCTTCTATGTTGCCAGATCTCATTTACCCACCTAGAACACCTAGAACAGAATATGTACAGGGCATACTGAAAGCAGGCAACCAAGGAAACAAGCAACATTTCTGGCCCTGGCAATCAGGGAATGAGGATGACAGGACTGTCAAGAAGCAGGTTTATTTGTACTGGTACTGACTCAGTGGATTCATATCCAAAGGCTGAGTGGACCAAATGAAGTATGATGACCAGGTGAAGTATGATAACCTAAAGTACATTAAAGTATAGTAACCTAAGAAATGCAGCCTAGGGGTCTAAATAAATAAATAAACCCATGACTTACTGACTCAGTTTGCTGGTATGCAACCTGGTTTCTCCTTGAATCCTCCTCATGTCTTTGCCACATCAGACCTTGTACTACCACCAGTGATAGCCCACCTGAAACACCAAAGCATGTAAAGTGTCTAAAAACCCTAAACTTCCCAATAGGAGTACTCAGCTGCTGAGTCAGTACTGGTACCAGGGCTTCTTAACAGCCCTGGTGTCTGTGTTCCCTGATTGCCTTGGCCAGGTAAAGAAGGTCCTCATACCCTGATTGCCTGCTTACGCTAATAGGGAGTTAAGGGTTTATATACACTTCACATGCTTTGGTGTTCCAGGTGGGTTATCGCTAGTGGTACATGACCTGATATGGTGGTGATAGAATGAGGAAGATTCAAGGAGAAACTGGGCTGCATACCAGTAAAATGAGTCAGTAAGTCATGGGTTGTTGATCTAGACCCCGTAGGCTGTATTTCTAGGTTACTGTTCTTCAGCATATTTTAGTTTATCATGAATCATCTGATTGTGTATTTCAATATAAAGCCTTAACTTCCTAGAAGGGACACTCAGCATTGAAGTGTGAGTCTGCTGAGTCAGTACTGGTACTAAAGAACCTGCTTCTTGCTGGCCCTGGTGTACTCATTTCCTGAGTGCCAGCACTCACTATCACAACCATCCTGCTTTGATGGGAGTGAAACACTGGGAGGTTCACAAACCTGCCTGAACAAGTTCTCGGAAATTTGAACTTGGATGACTGGAGCGAGTGCCTGCTGCAGTCAGTAAGAATGACAGAAACTCATAGTGATGGAAAAGAGTTAGGGATTTATTAAAAGAGAGCGAGTGGAGTACAGCTCCTGCAGGGAAGAGGGTCTCAACTGAGATACTCTTGAAGTAGTTCCTTAGACTATTTTATGTACTTGTTTTTTAGGTGGGCGGCTGGCTTCCTGCTGAGTCAGGTACTGCTGAAGCCTGCTGCTTCATATCCAGTTGTTGTTTTGTTCTAATTATTGTCTTTCTCTTTGACCAGCAGACGCTTTCCCCTGATAATTGAACTTTAGTCTGGGGTCTCTGGCCAGTGGAAACCTACTGGGTGCTTAGCTTACTGTTTCAGAGGCATAGGTAACTTTTGAGTGTTGTTTCATCATTGTATGATTTACTATTTTTCTTTGTTTAAAAAGTTTCAAATAGCAAGGCATTTACATGATTCCATAATCAAACAGCATGAAAGATTTACAGACATCCCATGCTAACACAGCTGTTGGGTGTTGGAGGGGTACTGGCTTCGGTGAGGGGGGGGTTCTTGGGTTTCTTCTGAGAAGGGTTTTGATGAGGCTGAGGGACCATGAGATTCTTGATTTCTACACAGGAAAGAATTCCTAGAGCAGTCAGGACAGGTTAGAAATGAAGCTTTATTTTCCATGACAGTGCACATTCTGGAGTATTTGGACAGACTCAGAGGAGAAAAGTACCTTGTTCCGAAGGTTGTTGATACAAATGTTTGCTTAGTTTGAGGGAACAGGGGCTTATGATAGGATTCTGAATAGATTTTCACAATTTTTGCTCAACAAAAGAGGCAGGAATATACAGGCAGGGGTAAAGAGATTTGGCCAATTTGTTTAGCAAAACACATGTTTTAACCACATGTTAGATAATCTAACCACATGTTAAGTTAGATGAGAAATTTTACAAGTGGCATCCGTATATGATGTAAACTAACAGGGTCTGAGTCACTTCGAGTGGAAATGTGAACAGCTGTTTTTCAGAAATGCTGGAGGGGGTAAGTAGAGACTGCAACCTTTGTGCTAAATCCCTGTTCTACCTCAGTTTCACCAGAGTTCCCTTCTCAGGGGCACACATTGATGTTTGAAGGAGACAGGCCGTTTGCACAGACACAAGCCAGAGACCTGGTTACATTTTAAAAAGGACAGGTTTATTAGGAGAAGGAGAAAGAAAAAGAGTCATCTGTATAGTCACAGGTGGACCTGAGGGCTGCCTCTGAGAAGAACAAGTTTGTTAAGAGATGCTTTCATAGACACAGGTGGGCAGAAGAGCTGCACCTTCCCAGTGCAGAAATTATATTGATATAATGCTCTTTTGGGGAGGGGTTCATTCCTTTGTGAAATTGATATCTATTATTAAATTAATTACTTCTAAAATGTGACTAGGTTGATTTGTAAGGACCAGTGGTTCTCTGCAACGGCCTTCAATCTCCATATCCCAACTCTAGTTGGCACCTCTGGATACTTTCTTTAGCATCTGCTACTTGCTACAGCTGTTGGCACCTAAAGAGGTTTCATTTTTATAGTTGGTTTAACAGATATATTCATATCTACCCCCAACTCTAGATTCTAGCCTTGTGACCCTTCCATCCTAAGTTTCCTACTTGTAGCCTCCAATAATATTATGAATACATTCCTGAAGAAAATCTCACAAGTAGCAAAAATAACAGGATTAATTTATGGGGAAAATAGGGGGTTTGGAAAACAACTCAGTATTTACATCTTTGTAGCTACAGTGACAAAATGACAGTGACCCAAAGAAAGATATAATTTAAAATAAAAGACTTGTTAAGTTTCTCTAACAGTGTAATCCTATAGAAAGCAGAGGTTCTAGGTCCTCTGCCCCACCTAAGAAAGGGTGGAACTGAGCTGTGGGGGAAGCTAAAAGGGACTTAGAGGATGCACATGGAACAGAGATGTGTGAAGAAGCTGTGCTTGCCTCTCGTCCTTGGACTATTAACAAAGACCTGGGGGACATGGAAGGAGACACTTGAGACACAGATGTGGGGCAGGTAGGAAAGAGGCTGACAATGGCAGCCTTTATCTTGACTTGTATTTTGGTTTCGCTCTTTTCCTTCCAGACTTGACAGACCCCTTTTCCCATGGCTCCCCATCAGAAAGTGCCTTTGGGCCTTTCTTGGCTGTACATTTATGCTCAAGAGGATGGGGTAACTTTTATCCTTTGTTTTCTTTTCTCTATACATACTGATGTGGTGTGTGGTGTCTTAGTTAGCTCCCAAGGATTTGTGGAAGAATCCGCAGACTGACAGCTTAGAAGCAAAGCAGTGTTTTGTTGACAGTAGTTCCATGGGAGAAAAGGGCAGAACAATGTCAGTGGCTGTCTGTAAAAGTTAACAAGTGGAATTCAGCTTTTGTATTTGAATTTCCTTTGCCCTCTGATTTCTTTTTGCTCAGTTGGCAAGTGCTGAGTTAGCAAATGCTGGGTACATCCTGTCCTTTGAAGGCGGTCGGTCTTTTTTTTTTTTTTTTTTGAGACTAGGTCTCGCTATTTTTTGCCCGTGGAACCGCACACAGGCTCACGTTGCCCGGGGTACCACAGACTCAAGTAATCCCCAGCCTCAGCTTCCCAGGTGGTTCATGCTGATGGGGACAGGGTCACACAGGAACTATTGCTTGTGGTTGAGGGCTAATGGGGATGCCCACTCAGGACCCAGTTTAACTTTAAAGTTTAATTTAGCCTCATCATACATGAGTTCTATTAAAGACAGG
>PVHY01018273.1:19326-29765 GCA_004024945.1 Uropsilus gracilis
GGGGGGGGAGGGGGGAGGGGGAAATGGCCCTCCAGTCGAATGGTGGCTGCTGCGGCTGCTACTGCTGCTGCTGGTTCCAACAGGGCTCCCTGTCCTGGCCAGACAATGAGCAGAGTCGACAGCTGCCACAGGCTGGTTTGAGACGGGCTGGGGCAGCAGACAGAGCAGGCACGTGGGTGGAGCACAGGTCTAGGACAAAGATGAGGGTGTACAAGACGAAAAAGCAGGCTCAAAGTCCAGGATGAGCTCTCGCCTTGTGACCCAGCCCTAGGTGACTTGGATGAATTCAGGACAAAGTGACTGTATTGCCACAATTTGCCAAGAAGTCATTTTCACACAGAGGGTAAAGAATGGAGGTCTGCGCATTTCTACGGCGCTTACGTCACCTGCAGCAAAGAGACGCAAGTGAATGGACAGGCCTTTAAGAGACAGCAGACAAATACCCACTGCCAGGTAGTGACCAGCGTGTCAGAGCATCATACTACCTAATGCACCAGCCTTCACCTGGTCACACGTACCCTAGTGCGGCCTGACACGGAGGCCGCGGTGTTAATCAGAGCGGCCTGGCAGAGTTAACTCAGTTGAGAGAGAGAAATGAATAAAGCTAGCTGAGCTCTTTGTCTTCCTTCTCTTTCTGAAGAAAAGCATTCAATGACTATTTCCACCCAGGAGGAAGACTCTGGCTGACCTTTCAGAAGAGACAAATGTTCCAGAAGTTCAGGCTCCCTGGGTCTTGGTCGGGACTCATTTAAACAGTTCCTAATTAAAGTACCTTCTGCTGCAAGGTCCTGTCTTACTGTAAACTTTCTTTAGAATAAGGAAAGGGCTGAGTCAGGAATAGTAAGAGGAGAAACTGCCGGTAAAATATTGGTGGGTAGGAAGTTGTTATTCTGGTAACACCAGCTCTTCAATTCTCTGTATCCCTGCAAAAACCTTCCATGCTTATTCTACCTATGTTACTAATGGCCAATCTCGAGTTACGACACTCCTCCTAAGGAGCAGGAGTATTTCTCATGTTCGGAACGATCAGTTACCAGCATCGCTTTCTGTAATATTTGACTGAAATCCTAACGCAAAAAGATCAAAAATACCATGGCCGGCCATCTCTGCATATGGCTTCCCCGGTCTAATACCCTGTCAAAAGATTACATAAAATTGCGATTTACAGGACTTACTAGAAATTCAAGTGGATTGAGCAAAAATAAGCGTGTTGTAATATTCTGCCTCGTTCCTCTCTAAAGAAGACGGGTAAGAAAAAGGAAGTCAGAGGCAGTGAGGCCTAGACGGGTTTGTGACCTGACTATAAAAACGCAACAGCACATGACGTCAACAAAGGAGAGAGAGATCTGGCTTACATCCCCTGACCATGGGATTCAGGAGAAATTAGTGAACACCTCCAAGCTCACTGTCCTCATCTGCGTATCGGGGACACCACGACCGTCCTTTCAGACTGCTGGGGAACACCAGTGAGAAACCCAGGGAGAGCGCTCCTCCACGTGGCTAGCCGCACCGCCGCTACTCATGTTTGTGCAGATTCACACACAGTGCTTTGCGGGGCCCCAGACTGGGGTATGTGGCTCAGGCTGGGAGGCCGGCGGAGGGTCCCGGAGATGAGACTTGAGCTGTGCTGGAAGAAGAGGGTATCATCCCTTGGCGCCCCTCTCCTTGGCATCTGAAGCACACCTGCTCCCCCTTCCTCACGGTGGACCGCCAGCTAGGCCATCGTTGTTCCTGAAGCGCGGCTCGGCCCTCAAGGCTGCTCGTCCCCTTGGTCTCAGCACATGACCAGAGGCCGGAGGCGCGTCGAGGTGCTGAAGCTAGAGAGGGCCTGGGTTCGGCCCCTTCCATCTGTCGCTTGGGGCAAGCTGCGTCCCCTCGGGGGCTGCGGCCTCCTCCCGGCCAGGATGTGCTTGGCAGAGAAAGCAGCAAGAGCAGAAACGTGCTCATGTGTGGCGGGCGGAAGAGGAAGAGAGCAGGGGAGCAGGAAGGGCTGTACTGCTAAGCACCGACCAGGTGCCGAAGGGACCACACGAAGCCAAATGGTCCCTTGTTTTCCCAAATGATCCCGCAGCAGCTGTGCTAGGAGGTGGTGGTGCCCCGGCCTTGGGCTAGAGCTCGCTGGTCCTCAGAGAGGAAAGGGTCTTGCCCAGACAAGCGACTCAGGCTAGCGGAAGGGGAACGTAGGGGGTGTGTGAGGGATGGTGAGGCGTGTCTAATGAAGGCTGGTGTCTTTGCTGTTGTCATGATTAAAACAGCGAAAGGAAAACCATGACTCAAAACCCTGGGGGGTTGAATCCTGAGCTCTGAGCTCTCAACAGACACATCCCTTCCCCAGAGTGGTGAGAACGGGCTCTTTCTTTGGCTTGAAAATGATGGCAAACTTGACACTGTCAGGAAGAAAACTATAAGCTTTTTTTTTCTTTTGGAGACTAGGTCTTGCTATGTTGCCCGGGGTAGTCCCAAACCCGAGGACTCAAGCAATCCCCAGCCTCAGCCTCCCAGGTAGCTGGCATTACAAGCACCTGCCACAGTGCCTGGCTGCTTCTTTTGAGCCCAGGTCTCGCTGTGTTGCCCTCAGTAGTCACGAACCCACAAACTCAAGCGATCCCAGGCCTCTTGCCTCCCAGCGCTTGGATCACAGGCGTGTGCCACCAGGGTTGGCTGAAACCAATAAGCTGTTTAAGTTTTCGCGTGGTTTTCCAGGCTTAGGGCAAGAAATATAAACGCGTGTTCATGTTCTGATTGCAGGTGCTATCCCAAGGGCTCCACGTCATAAAAGCCATGAGCTGCAGCTTATGAAGGACAAGTCACATGTTACAGTCACTTAGTGGGTCCCAGAAGCCTCACTCCAACTCTCGTCCATCTATCCAGGGCTCCAACTCGATATTCAGATGTAAACCGAAGTAGGTCTTCATCCGCTTTGTAACAAGAGTCAGGCCCAAGTCTATCTTTCTTTCTTTTTTTTGAGACTAGGTATTGCTATTTTTGCCCATGGAACTGCAGGCTCATGTTGCCTGGGGTACCACAGACTCAAGCCATCCCCAGCCTCAGCTTCCCAGGTAGCTGGGATGACAGGCATGCGCCACCCCGCCCAGCTATTTTTTTGGAACTAGGTCTCACTACCGGCCCCAGGCGGGACTCTAACCGTGATCCCTAGCCCCGGCCGCTTCATAGGCTGAAGCTTACAGGCACGCGCCACCGTGCCCAGCCCAAGTCTATCTTTCTTGAACACTTCTGAACTCTACATACTGTGCATGATCCTTCTGTGGGCTTCACATATCCTTGTGATTCGTAGGTCACAGTAATTTGGCTTCTTCCATAGCCTTTTTCTACCAAAGAACAAAATCCTCATACTAAAATGAGAATAAAATTAGGGGAAAAAAATAAAGCTAAAGAAAGTCCTGGGGAAGGTGACTGACACAAGCCCGTTTTGGCTGGAGGGTCGCAACTTCATGAGCTGAATCCAGAAAGTTGTATGGAACATGTGCACACACAGAGGGAGCAGTTCACATTGTTACTTCACTGCCAAGGGAGCTAGCTATTCCTCAAACATGAAGGAAAATCCCACACTGACTCACTCTCTTTCTATCTCTCCACCCCAGCTCTCTCTCGCTCTCTCGCTCTCTCTCTCTCACACACACACACACACACATGCGCACATACACACAGAAGTCATGTCACATGTTGGCCCTAACCTGATAAAAGAGCACCAATTCTCCAGGGACACTTTGAATACTCCAAGACAAGCTGCTCTAAGGAGTGAGGCGCAGACAGTTCTCTAGAGCAACAATCTATACGCATACATCCTGGGTTTTTTTAAACCTAAATATATATAAATTTTTCTTTAATTACAGTTTCCTATATACCCATTAGTGGATCCCAGCCATGCAAGCCATATTTATGAGAGGCCGCATGTCAAATAGGAGTTGACAATTACAGTCTCTATCAATACATATTATGCCAGATGGTAATGAGCCGTCCGCAAAGGGCGAGCCATCCAAAATAATCACGCCGCTTTCCAGAGAAATGTCGAAGAGGTTATGGTTTATTACACAGTGCTCATTAGATATACAGCAGCGGCATTAGCCATTTTTCCTTCATTTGCGTCTCATTTAAGGCTCTGCCCCCACAAGCACCGCCAAATCAGTACACAAGGTTAAAACCATTATGCCCAGAAAAAAAAAATTAAGTCGCATTTTTACTTTACAGTAATGGTGGATCAAAGGTTCTTGGAATCTATTATTTGCGAAGCCATTATCTAACACAGAATATTAACAAGAGGGAAGGGAAAAAGCAATGTCCCGCCAGAGCGGCTTTGACAGGAACAAAGACAGACTGTTTGGAATAAGCAAACATCACATTACTTAATTAAATACCCCTAAAAAAAAAATCTTAAAAATAACACTAAGGTTGTGACATCAACTGACAAAAGTCACGGAATTAAAGTCAATGATGAAGCGCCAACCTATATTTTGAAATGCCTCATTTACATCATCTTATTTTTCAACATTTTTTTACACTGCCTTTGTGCACAATTTGGTTATAAATTCACTCGCTGCTGTAAATACTTATTTTCTTAAAAAGATCATCTCATTTTGCAAATCTTTGCGGCAAACCAGTATTTACTGATATTTAACAAATTGGGATTTCCAGATATAAGAATTATAATTAGAAAGAGCCGGTCAAGGAAGCAGAATTTGGAGTAAGTTACCAAATTTATATAGCTAAATAACAGCTATGTGATGGATTTTGTCAAATCAGCAGATAAGAGTCTGAATTACTGACCAGGGTAAAGAGTTATAGCAACCTTCAAATCTTTTTAAGATATTTTCAAAGTTCTCTTACAAAAGCTTTTATTTAAACATTTTATTAAAATTCAATTTAATAAAATCTTAAAATTCATTTTACTTAGAAGGATCATATTTCAAGTATACCCTTCCCATACTTTGCTAGTAAAAATAATTGTGAATATTTATGGCTCACTCGCTTACAGTTAACGAACATCTATTATTGAGTGCCTACTACAAGTCAAACCCTGGGATGAGCTCAGAGAATTCATCTAAAAAAGGAAAAGAAAACTACAGTTTTATCCTTAAGAAGTTCATGACAGATCAGGGAAAGATTAAGACAGGAAATTAAAACATTTCAATCCTGGGCAATACTTGTTATTGTAGATACAAACACAGGGAGACAAACCCAGAGGAAGGCGACCTGACTCAGATCTTGATGGACAAAGGGAGGTGTTCACACAGGAATGAATTCATTACCTAGTGGAGAACTCTACCTCTGTGGGAGCCGTAGGGAAAGAAATGTACCAAGATGGCAGAGAACTGGAGAGCGAGGGCACCACAAATCATCCGAGGACAATTTCAAGGGATCTCTTTTAAAAGCTCATCCAAATTAGAAGAAAATATCCTGAAGTTAGAAAAATGGACTTAGCTGGGTGCAGTGGCAACACACCTGTAAATCAAGCACTGGGAGGCAAAAGGCTAAAGGATTGGTTGAGTTTGCGGGTTCGATACTACCCTGGGCAACATAGTGAGACCTGATCTCAAAAAGAAAAAGAAAAATGGAATTAAATAAAGCCAGCAGGAAGTTCTAAAACAGATCAAATCATCAAATTTTATATTTGAAAAATGGTATCCTAAAGAAAACATTTCCTGGTCAGACCATGTATTATCTATCAAATTGTAGAAAGGATAAATGTTGTTTTCTTTTTTTGAGACTAGGTCTTGTTATTTTTGCCCGTGGAACCACAGCCTCTCATTGCTCGGGGTACCACAGACTCAAGCAATCCCCAGTCCCAGCTTCCCAGGTAGCTGGGATTACAGGCACGCACCACCATGCCCAGCTATTTTTTTGGGAACTAGGTCTCGCTACGGGCCCCGAACTGTGATCCCTAGCCCTGGCTGCTTCAAAAGCAGAAGCTTACAGGCACTAGCCACCGTACCCGGCCTTAGGATAAATGTTTTTAATGTCCACTTATAATATTAACTCTTAAGTCTCAATACCTTGCCATGGTCAAGTTTTGAATTTCGTTATTCTAATTGATCTTTCTCTCTCAAAAGAGATTAGTATCCTTGTCTCTTTACCCGTAAACTGATATTATATGCCTAATAGATGTTTCTACTCTCAAAATACATGTAAGATACAATCAACTTTTACAGGAAAAAGAAGAGATTCATTTAATTCCTTCAGTAGGATACCCAGAGTAATTCAGGTATAATCAGATATCCACAAAAGTCTGTTTTTCCCTATAAGGGAAGGATTATTATACTCTAACACAGTAGCAACATGTGAATTTCAGCATCAGAATAGTAACACGTCACTTCTTCCAGAGTACACTGGTTTCCTCTTTTTGTGAATATTGTGTTCTTTCTAAGAGTAGGTCCTAGAAATCTAAGCCAATTTTGTGTGCGGCCAGCCTCCCTTCCAAGTATTTTAATTCAGCAGCATTTGATTTTTTCAAAATTTTCATTTACTGAACAAATAATAGATTCCAAAAATTTTCCAAAACTACACATAAAACAACACCTATGACTGTGTACATACAGCATTGTTTAAATAGAACATCATTTTCCTTTATTCAAGTTTTTTTTACTTATATCACTGTAGTGAGGACTACAATTTCTCCTGCCACCATATCACCCATGACCATATTCCCTTGTGTTCCCCCCTCCTTTGCTGTATGTTTTAGTTCTATGGTCAGCTTGTTAGCTTTGACTATTTCTTGACCTTCTGCTTATCTATATTCCACTCCAGTATTTACCTTTTTCCTCCTAATTTCAGCTAATTTCCTTTCCAGTTCCACCCTTGTTGATGCAATTGTTAGCTTTTTGATGGCTGAGTAATATTCCATTGTGTAAATATGCCACAACTTTTTGTCCATTCCTCTGTTTGGGGGCATTTGGGTTGTTCCCTTATCTGGGCTATTGTAAATAGTGCTACACTACACATAGAAGTGCAGGTTTCCTTTGAAATTGGTGTTTTTGCATCCTTCAGGTAGATTCCCAGAAGTGGAATCACTGGACCACCTGGTAGATTCATGTTTAGTGTTCTACTCAGCTTTCCACAGTGCCTGGACCAGTTTACAATTCCACCAGCAAAGTAAGAGGGTTCTTCTGTCTCCACATCCTCTCCAGCATTTGCTGTTTCTGGTTTTTTGTTTTTGTTTTTTAAATGTGGGTCATTCTCTCTGGTGTGAGGGGGTATCTCGTTGTGATTTTGATTTACAATTCCCTGATAGTAAGTGACGTTGAACATTTTTTGATATGCCTGTTGGTCATTTGAATTTCTTCTTTGGAGAAGCATCTTTTTAGCTCTCCCCACTGTTTGAGTGGGTTGCTTGCTTTGTTTTTGTTAAAGTGTATAAGCTCTTCCTAGTCTTTGATATCAACCCCTCACTCGTATGGTAAACAAGTATTTTCTCCCATTCGGTTGGGAGTCTCTTTGTTTTGATGATTGTCTTTTTCGTCACACAGAAGCTTTTCAGTTCAGTGTAGTCCCAGCTGTTGATATTTTATTTTCTTTGTTTCTGGAAATGAGTCCTCAAAGAAGTTTCTGAGATAAAGCCCTAGAGTTTTTGCCTGTTTTTTATTTATATATTTTATGGCATTAGATCTTACGTCCCGGTCAGGCCTTTATCAATTTTGAGTTGATTTTCATATATGGTATGAGGTGGTAGTTTGGCTCTATTTATTTGCATGGTGCAGTTCAGTTTTCCCAACACCATTTATTGAAGAGGCTTTCCTTATACCAGTCTATAGTCTCTGCTCCTTTGTTGCTGATTAGTTGACCATATATCATGCAGATTTATTTCTGGGTTTTCTATGTGATTCCACGGTCTGTGTGTCCATTTTTGTTCAATACCACGCTGTTTTTCTTGTAATGGCTTTGTGGTATTGCTTGAAGTATGGGGATATAATGCCTCCGTTCTTCTCCATTTTAGTCAGAAGAACTTTAGTTAATTGGGGCTTTTGGTGGTTCCATATGAATTTCAAGAGTGTTTGTTCTACTTCTTTAAAGCACGTCACCGAGATTTTTCTTGGAATTGCACTGAACCTGTAGATTGCTTTGGGCAGGCTGGCCATTTTAAAAACATGTTAATTCTTCCAATCCCTGTGCAGGGACTATATTTCCACTTCTTTGTGTCTTCTATTTCTTTTAACAGTGTTTTATGGCTTTCTTGTTGGAGGCCTTTTACTTCCTTAAATAGAACATCATTCTTGCCTTTACGTTTTGTTTGGCTCCATCTCTCTTAGAAAAAGCCCAGCGAAACAACAGCAGATGGCAGGACACGGTCACCATAATTAACACAGCAACAGGGACTTCTAGTGTTGAACTACAGGCAAGGAAGACGCATTTGCAGAGCAACCACTTTGTCAGCAGCTCTTTTCTCCAGCCACTCGACGGACGAAAATTTATCCATCTGCTCAAAATTCTGCCTTACTTAAGCCAGTCCAAGCAAGTGCTATCAGATGCCGTTCAATAGTAAGTGCGAAATACAGCCCAGCAGATGTGGGAAAACCTGGGACTAAGTGATAAGTGGTAAAATATGATAAAATGAGGCGGGAAAGGCACAGCACAGGAGAGTGGGGAAGTGCACCAGACCACGAAGTAGATGGGCTGAACTACTGGCTTCATGGGTCTCCCCAAATAAAGTCTTTTTCTATGCTGTCACCCGCTTGGATACCAAAACCTGCAGATGCTCAAGTCCCTTATAAAATGGCATCACGGTTGCACATAACCTACTACACACAGGGTCCGGTTTGCGTGCAGATTATACTGCCTAGTGCAATGTGAATGCCACGTAAACAGCGGTTACACTGAGCAGTGCAGGTCAGGCCTAGAGTGGTGATGTGTATGCCGAACATATAGTCTCTTCTGATCCCTAACAGGTACGATGTGGTTTTGTGGAATCCAAGCCGACAGGGGCAGACTGCGTGCAACAAACCTCTTTTGTGTACGCAAAACTGTCTGAGCTTTAGGCTTTTTTTTTTTTTTTTTGAGACTAGGTCTTGCTATTTTTGCCTGTGGAACCGCAGGCTCTTGTTGCCCGGGGTACCACAGACTCAAGCCATCCCCAGCCTCAGCTTCCCAGGTAGCTGGGATGACAGGTGCGCGCCACCACGCCCAGCTATTTTTTTGGGACTAGGTCTCGCTACGGGCCCCAGGCGGGACTCGAACCGCGATCCCTGGCCCCGGCCGCTTCATAGGCTGAAGCTTACAAGCACGAGCCACCGTGCCCGGCCTATCCTGAATCTTTGTTTCAGAGACCAGATCTTGCTACGTTGCCCGGGGTTGTCTCAAACCCATGGACTCAAGCGATCCCCGGCCTCAGCCTCCCAGGTAGCTGGGATTACAGGCACGCACCACCACGCCTGGCTGCCTTTTAAAGACCAGGTCTTGCTAGGTTGCCCGGGGTCGTCTCGAACCCGCGAACTCAAGCAATTCCAGGCTTCAGCCTCCGAACGCTGGGATTACAGGTGCGTGCCATCGCACCCGGCCCCAGTTGTCCCGAATCGTAAGTCTCCCTCGGGCGGCTCTTTCCCGCAAAGCAGACGGACTCTTTTCAGTTCTCCCAATTACTATTCAGGCGTTACACGTAGCCGCGCCGAGGAGTAACTCATCCTTATGACACTGCAGATTAAAGGCTGAGTTCCGCGGGGTCGCCGTGCCACCCAACTTCATGTCAATGAAATTGGCATCTAATTAAAGACGCGAGGAATTGCTGAACAATGTCCTCCCGTGATGCCCGACACACATCCGTGCTGCGATGTGCAAGCTTAATTTTCTGCTGCCTTTGGATGCCTCCAAGGCAGCGCCTCATGCCAGCCTTGGCGCTTCTCGGATCACCAGCTTAGAACCAGGTAGAACACACTTCCTGGGGTTCCTCCAAACCCCCTGACACACCCAGCTCAGGGGCACATGTCTGCGACCGAGCAAGGCTCAGCCCACGGCCACCAGGTACGACGCTAACGGGAACCACATTCCTAAGCGGGATCCGGCCGCTGAAGGCCGAACTGGATTGTCCGATGACGCTACCTGTCCATCCTGCAAACAGCCCAGGTAAGCACCTGGCACACTCGTCTCTTAGCTCCGGGCAGATGATGGTACTTTTCTTCTACCCGATCGAGGCTGATCATTCACCCCGGGCATCGTAGGACCTCATTTGTCTCCTTCAATGTCCAGCCTCATGACCGCCATGCACAGAGCCCGTAAGACGGGTTCTGATATCACATGAAGATGGTGGGACGGATCCACATGCAAAATAAGCCATCAGCCTAACTTTTGCTTGCTCGCCTTGCTGAAAGCAGTTCCCACACGTCCTGGAAAGTAATCCTAAGACCTGTATCACCTCGGCCGTCTACGTGTAGGGTCAGGCAGCGTGTAGACAGCGGGTGTAGACAGAGGCTGTCTGGATCAGATCTAAGCATTCA
>PVHY01018274.1:0-29511 GCA_004024945.1 Uropsilus gracilis
AAATAAATAAATAAATTTTAAAAAAAAGAATTGTTCTTGTTTTGTTTTGTAGCCTCATGACAGCAACAATTAGAATCAGGATTTGGGGGACAACACACTGATAAAGAAAAGAGACAGAGTTGTGGAGTCAGATTGCTGATAGCAGATCTACTCAACATTAGCAAGTTGCTGGCCTTGTTTTATTGATGGAATTACCATATGCAGCATTGATCATGAGGCAGATAGGAGGACCATGGTAAAAGAGAGAATTGTATATAGCAATAATCATGAGTGTAAAAGGGTCAGGGTAAACATCTCAAAGGATTATTTAGCTTTAAGGAGGTGTGTCTGCTACCCAGATATTGTCACCAGACATTGTAATCAAATCATACTTTCCACCTCTGCTCACTGTTTCAGTCTTATCAACAAGTCATCTCATTGATATCACACTGGAACCAATGATGGAAGGTATGCATCATCTCTCATAAGTTCTCTAGGTCTTCTGGTAAGGTCTCTTGATGCATACTCATTGGCCTGGGTGATCAAGTGGTCTGCTCTTGTTTCACTTGAAAGAAATCCATGACATTACAACCTTTTGTTCTGACTCACTAAGCATTTCTTGGCAGACCCACACTGTTGCTTTATTCTCACATTATTTATATTCTGTATGAATGAAACCATTCAGTAACTTCATTCACTTTCTGACTTCTTTCATTTAGCTTAGTCATTTTGATATCTATCCATTTTGTCCCACGGGACACTGTTTCATCATTTAAAAAATAATAAATTAGTAGTATTCCATTGAGGATATATTCCACAATCCACAATTTCTTTAAACAATGAGCCATCGTTGGGCATTTAGGGTTGTCCAAATTTTGTCTCTTGTGCTCAGTGCTGCTATGAATGTGTATATAGGGAAAATGCATATTTTCATTTTAGGGTTTTTACTTTTTGAGTAAATAATTAGCAGTGATATTACTGGATCATACAGTATTTCCTCTTTTTTTTTTTTTTGCAAAATCTCCACAAAGATTGAATCAACTTAATTCTCACCAACAATGAATGAGTTTTAATTGTAAATTTCTGTTGCTTCTTTCGTTTCCAAGTACTGCGTATCCTGCTACTTACTGTATTTATTATTTCTAATAGTTTTTGTATACTCTTTGTGTTTTGTACATATAATACCGTATCACTTGAAAATAGTGGATAACTTTTATGTCTCTTTTTTGACCTGATTGCTCTGGCTATGACTTCTATCACAATGTTAAATAATAGCAATTAAACTAAATAACTTTGCTTTGTTCCTGATTTAGAGAAAATGTTTTGTAGTTTTTCACAATTGAGTATGATGTTTTTGTTGGACTTCTCGTAGATAACATTTCATGTTGGATGTTTCTTTTATTGCCATTTTACTGAAGGATTTTAATATAAATAAAATGTTGTTGCTTATCTCCAAAATATACTACACCATAAAACAAATCTTAATAAATTTCAAAGGATGGAAAAAAATGCAGAATAGATTCTTTGACCACGATGAAATGAAAATTAATATTGATAACAGCAAAATTTTGAAAATTAGCAAATATGTAGAAATAAAGCAACACACATAGATAATTTTTAAAAGCCCAGAATGAAATCAGAAATTACTTTGTGATAAAATTAAAAACTCAAAATACCAGAAATTGGTATTTTGGAGGAAAATATATGCCTGTAGTTACCTATATTACCAATAACCTTATGTTAAAGTTAGCGTAATAGTAGACTTAGTTTTATCTGTAACTTTCCTTTTCTCTTTCCATGAGAAGTAATACATTTCTATTCCAAGGATTAGGACACAGATCTTTTTAGGGTGTGCCTGTACTCAGCAAACTTAAAATATCTTACAAAAAGTCTATTTTTAAGGAAGACTGGAATATAGAGTTTCAGAACAACAGTGGGATCATTGGAATAATTAATCAAAGATAAGAGAGACTTAGAGATATTTTATGGTAGAGAAAGTAATAACCAAAACTACAAGTTTCTGAGGAAAAGATCCATGGTAAATTAGGAAAGTACTAGTTTTAGAAGAGAGAGAGGAAAGGAATAAGCTTGAGTGTATAGATGTCTATAGGTTTGAAGGCAAGCAATGCCAATTAATTTCTCATGATCTCTGTGAAGTAGGACAGAAAAAGCATCTGCTAAGAAAAAGGGACACGTGATAAGTTTGGATTTTTGAGATTTTGAAGAGTATAAGTGAATAAGCATCTGAATTAACTTGGACACAAGAGAGGAAGACTTAACAATGTGTAAGGCTCATTGGAGCATGGAATCCAAGAGACAGCTGTGGCAAAATCTATATATTTTGTGATTTTCATGGGAAATACTTAGCAGCTCTGAAAGCCTCCTTTGCGGACCTGAAAATGACACCTAGAATTTATTTTCATAAAGTATTGCAAAAGCTTAATAGACTCTGAGCTGTAATCTAATGTTCAGCCTGCTATGAGAACAAAAGTATTCCCTCTTAGGATATATCAAAAGAGTAGAGAGACAGAGTTTTCTAACAAGCATATTTTCTAAAAGTAGAATTCTGAAAATATATTTAAAGTAAGTTGAACCTATAAGCACAAATGAATTGGAAGTGTCTTTCAATCCAAATTATCTCCACTCAGCTAAAACAACACAGTCATAGTCGCAATAACAGATTTTTTTTTTTTTTAGGAAAGCGAGACTTTAAAAAGTGTGCTTCAATCTTATTAATAAACTTGTCTCATTCTATAAATTATAAAATTTTCACCAACATTGTTTGGAACAAAGCACAAGACCATAAAAAGTTCTTGCATTAAATGCTTAAGTACCAAACTCACATCCACACTCTCTCCCTACTTCCACAGTACCAGCCTAACATCCCAAAGTCAGTATTTATTTATTATTTTTTGTAGGCCTTTCTCCATTCACTGAATCTCTCTTTGCTAAATACACACATTTTGAAGCATCCCAATCCACGTATTAATCACTGGTTTTAGCAGTTAAAGAATGTTAGAACCCTTGGTGGATTTTACAGGCTGTAATGCTCTCAGGGAACACAAGCACACCAAGCAGGAAGACTGGCAGGCAGCCAGGCAAACTAGGCAGTAGAGGCAGGGTGAATATGAGGTAGCCAAACCTCTTTGCCCCCTTAGGAATCTTCACACTCTTTCTCTGGGCTCTCCCTGAATTCATTCACTTTACATTCTCTGTCTTCACGTTCTCCTTTCCTCCCCAGTGTGACACTGCCCTTTTAGTCCCTTCTTCCTAAGCCCAGTTGTGCACACTTACACATGCATACACCCATTGAATAAGAATATACAATCATTCAATTTCATAGGTGCTGGTCATAGAGGCTAATGGAGGCAGTAAAAAGTCTAATAATCCATTTATCCCACAATTAGCAATTCCTAAGAGCTACCTCCTCTAATAGCCTGCAAATAATGATTGTTGGGGGTTATATGCCACATTAGCATAGACTTCTTATTTCACCCATAGAACTCTGAAACATGTTCTTTAAAGACTCTTGAGTTTCCTAAAATGGTGGACCTATGGAGTGATTGTTAGCATAGTTACCCACAGGTTTTCGGGGTTAACCACTCTCTTCACTTCATTTTCTTCCCAGTGTCGTCAGTTCCCCATCTTCGCTATTAGTATTTGCTACTTTTACCAAAATAAAAACCTAGTTTAGTCATTGACTTTCAAAAGAACCCAAACAAAAACTGTTATGGTTTATTATAAGACAGCTTAAAAGATTGCTTAGCCCAAAACAAAACAAAGCAAACCAAAACAAGCTTCTGGGTTTAATAAAGTTCATTAAAGCAGGAATTTTCTCTGGGACTTTTGCCAGGATGGTATTCTGGGAAGCACATATGCAGTCCAGCTAAATCCTGCTAAAGAAGCAGTTACAGGAATGATCTAGTTCACCACCTGAGGTCTCTGCCACATTGTGGAGCAAAATCTGCAAGGAGTGAGAAGCCAAAAACTCATTCTCCGGTATTGCTTCTTATTGAGACCCATTTTTCTACATTGAAATAAAATAGTCAAAAGATTTCTGATATTGAGGTCCCTAACTAGATTTTATAGTTGCACTTCAGAGCTTGTATACACCTCTAAAAATTTATGCAATAATTGTATATTGGTGAATGTGTACATTTTTATGAGAATAGCATTAATAGTTTCTTTGAGATACCCAGACTGTCCTGTGAAATACATATATGTTATATATATTATAGAGATGTATACATTTATATATTATAAATCCCCGATCCAATGATATAGGTGTTAAAGCAGATATTCTCCCCTGGATGCAAAACATATATATATATATATATATATATATATATTACATATTTTGTTGCTAGACTTGCAGAAGTAGAATGATATTCTATGTTAATGATAGTGATGACTACTAGCAAGGTGTACTTTATAAAATAGGCTCACAAATATGAATAATAGACTAGGATGTCAATACAGATTACTAAGTCACCTTCTAAGGAATGAGGGCTTCATCTCACAAAGCCCTCTCAAATTACAGAAGTACAAATTATCAGAGTTAGAAGAGCCCTTGGAAACCATTCATCCTCACTGCCTGCCCATCAATGGCACAAAGAGTCCTCCTGCAATTAGAGGCTCTTACACACTGTCTCTTACCCCCATTCAACTTCCCCTCAACTCAGCTACCCTGAAGAATTAAGAAATTGCCTCTTATTATTCTCTTCTTATTTTATTTTTTAAAGTTTGAACCAAAAATTTAAATCTTTCTTGTTCTAAACTAAAATATGCCTGTCTGAACTTTTGCCCATTGGTTCTGATTCTGTTTACCCTCCACTAAACACAAATAGAGCTAAGCAACCAGTAATTTCAATTCTATCATGGGATGATGCAATTTATAAAACCATGTTTTGCTTATATTGTGGAGTATAATAGAAACCTTCTATTGCAGTTCAGGTCATTACTCTTTTTTTTTTCTGCTATTGCTCCTTCAAGATTGAAGATCACTTTCCCAAGACAGTCTTTCTGATTCTTAAATTACTATCATGTTCCAAGATAAGTACCCTAATTCCCACAACCACTGTTCCTATTTTCAAAATTAATATGTTCTCCTTTATACACTTTCATGTCATCCTGTGTGAGTTTAACTTCTCATCCTGAAGTGTAATGAGTCATTTATTGTCATGGTTTTGGTCACTGTATATTTGAATGATGCAGATTATTGTACAGTTAAAAAGTATATTGCAAACTGCTCTTGATTACAGAAATTCTACCATGTAAACCAGGTTAGTTATAAATCCAATGTAATCATCAGTGTGTATCATCCTAAATAAAATTTTGGAAAAACTTACGGGGACACATAGAATATGTTTAAGAGAGTAAATCTGATTCACCAAGGAAGGTGAAGGGTCTATTGTCTTGTAAGTAAACAAGCTAGCATGTATATTATCTAGCAACCAACTGCAATATGGCGCCAGATCACTTCAGGGTGCTAGCCTATGGTCTAATGCTGTTTTCTAGTTATTAGGAGTCATTGCACAAAGTTAAATGAGGATGATGACCTCAACTACATTAGGAGCTCTTGTAGCATTCCAAATTGTAAGCAAACATGGTATTGTAAATTGCATCAAGCTATGATATAGTTAAAATTACTCACTTCTTAACTCTGTCTGCCAAATAGAAAATCATAGCAAAAGGCAAAGCACTGTGTCAATATTCATTAAGTCTCTTGTTCTCCTGGTTAACACAAGAAACTGCTTTTCTTTTCACTTTTCCAAATCCCTCTTCAGTACTGGAAGTAGGCATTCCTGGAAAGTAGTCTTAGTAGGTAGCCCAGAGACTGACTAAATATCACTCTTCATGAAAGTCAAAGAAAAATAACGGGAAGAATAGTTTATTTCTAATAAAGAAATCATTGTAGAGTACCAGATCTGAGAGACAGTGATCCTACATTAACTGTGAAAAGAGAAAAGATGTCCTAAACAATATTTTGCACATTTTCTTTTTATTCACCTAGATCTATACCCTGTCTTCAGTGTTCCTCAGTAACTCACAAAAAGAGATTACATTGGCAGGGCTCTTAATCTAACATAGATTTTAAGGCGTTCTGAGATTTAGGTGAGAAAAAATGACATCCTTATATTCACTATGGACCTCTAAAAGTTATTGTTTTGAGGAATTACAGAAATACCAATGACAAACAGTTTTCAACTATTCTCACTGACTTTCGAGATCTATGTGATAATCATATTCAGATCTATTAAAAAAAATTCTCAAATGACAAAGAAGACACAACATTCCAAAATGTCTGGGACTCAACAAAAGCATTTTTAAGAGGAAGGTTCATAGCAATGCAAGTTCATATCAAAAAGCAAGAAAACAACCAAAGAAATAACCTATTCTACCAACTCAATGAACTAGAAAAACAAACAAACAAACAAAAAACCCAAAACCCAGCAGCAGACAAGAAGTAATATAAATAAAAGCAGAAATAAACAATCTAGGTAGCAAAAAGACTACCAAGAAAATAAACAAAACCAAAAGTTGGTTCTTTGAAAAAATAAATAAAATTGATAGACCCCTTGCAAACCTCAGAAAGAAAAGAGAGAACACTCAAATAATCAGGATTACAAATGAAAGAGGAGAAATTACAACACACATATCAGAAATCCAAAGGATAATCAGAGATTACTGTGAACACCTATATGCAAACAAATACAACAACCTGCATGAGATGGACAGATTCTTGGAAAGATATAACCACCCAAAACTAGACAAAGAAGAAGTAGAGAACTTAAACAAACCAATCACTAGCAGCAAAACTGAAGCAGTCATCAAACGCCACCTAAAAACAAAAGCCCAGGACCAGATGGCTTCACAAACAAATTCTACCAGACATTCAATGAAGTAATAATGCCTGCACTACTAAAGCTTTTCCAAAATATTGAGAAAGAAGAAAAACTGCCAAATACATTCAATAAAACAAACATCACTCTCATACCAAAACCAAATAAAGATAGCATGTAGAAAGACAATTATAAACCAATTTTCCTAATGAACACAGATGCAAAAATTTTAAATAAAATCTTGGCAAATCAAACCAAATGATGTATAAAAAGCATTATTCAACATGACCAAGTGGGATTTATCCCAGGGGCACAGGGATGGTTCAACATTCGAAAATCAATTAATACAATCCACCACTTCAACAAGGAGGAAACCAAAAACCATATGGTCATATCAATAGATGCAGAGAAAGTATTTGATAAAGTTCAACACCCATTTATGACAAAAGCTCTTGAAAATTTGGGGATAAAAGGAACATATCTCAATATAATAAAGTCATCTATGACAAACCTAGAGAAAATATCATCTTAAACAGGGAAAAACTAAAATCATTCCAATTAAGATCTGGAACCAGGCAAGGATGTCCACTCTCTTCACTACTTTTCAACATTGTACTGGAAATTCCTATCAAGGGCAATAAGACAAGAGAAAGACATTAAAGGAGTACAAGTAGGGAAAAAAAGAACTGAAGCTCTCATCATATGCAGATGATATGATACTTTATGAGGAGAATCTCAAAAAATCCACAGAAAAATTCTGGAAACAATAAACCAGTTCAGTAAAGTAGCCGGTTATAAAATAAACCTAACAAAACATGTGTAAGATCTATATAAAGAAAACTTCAAAATGCTGCTAAAAGAGATAGAAGACATAAGGAAATGGAAAGACATTCCCTGCTTGTGGATTGGCCAGCCTACCAAAAGCAAACTACATATTCATTGCAATCTCTACAAAAATTCCAACAACATTCTTCAAAGCAAAAGAACAAAAATTATAGAAATTCATATGAAATAGCAAAAGACCTTGATTTTCTATAAACCTCATGACCAGAAAAAGAGAGAATGGAGGAATTATTATTCCAGACTTCAAATTATACTACAAAGCCATGGTAATTAAGACAGCTTGATGCTGGTATAAAAACAGACAATCAGATCAATGCAACAGAATTGAGTGAGCTGAAATAACACCACACCTATATAGTCAACTAATCTTTGACAAAGGAGTGAAAAACTTACGTTGGAACAAGGACAGCCTCTTCAATAAATCACGTTGGAAAAACTGGACCAAGATATGCAAAAAAAATGAACCAAGATACCTCCCTCACACTATGTAAAAAAACCAACTCAAAATGGATAAAATGGACGTAAGACCTGAAACCATAAAATACATAAAGGAAAACCTGGGCAAAACCTTTCATGATTTACAATTCAGAAACCCATTTTTGGTCACATTTATAGATGGCAGAAAAATGAAGGAAAACATGAACAGGTGGGACTAGATCAAATTAAAAAGCTTTTTTACAGCAAAAGAGACAACAGAAAAAAACAAAAAGAATCCCAACAGAGTGGGAAAAAATTTTCATTCTCCATACAAGTGATAAGGGTCTGATAACAAAGATACACAAAGAACTCACACAACTTAGCAAAAATCCCAGTTAAAAAATGGGGAGATCTAAAAAGACACTTCTCCAAAGAGGAAGTCCAAATGGCCATCAGGCACATGAAAAACTGTTCAACGTCATTAGCAGTAAGGGAAATGCAAATCAAAACCACAATGAGATACTACCTTACACCAATAAAAATAGCCCACATCCAAAAAACAGACAAGTGCTGATGTGGATGTGGAGAGAAAGGAACACTGTTACACTGCTGGTGGGAATGTAAATTGGTCCATAAAAAAAATAAATAAAAGTGTTTCAATAAACAAATTTATTTATATTATTATTGTCTTGGAACTTGATCTAGCTGTAGTCTAGCTACCCCACCTACCAAAAAATCAACATTAGTCTTGCTTATGAGCATCTTTGATTAACACCTCAGTGATAATTGCTTTGTATCAACATAAAGCACCGTTTGTCCAGCTTTTCATAATGAAAGCACTTTATTGAGTCTATCTGGTTTCTCAGGAAGTAGGAAACCTGAACAACTTCAGCAATGAGCTACCCTTTATGCCAGAGATCCATGAAGGTAGTCATGGATCCCAGGTTATTGTCAGAATTCAGAAGGATCTCATATACATCTTCTGTTTCCTTTGAGAAGTTCAAAAAATGAACTTTAAAGAATCCTTCACTTTGGACTGGGATTACATCATTCATTGTGTTTATCTCCTGGATCAGACAATCCATTAGCAGTTATATTTAATATTATTTATTTAATGTTAAAATTCATTAGTTAACACTTAAGACATGCGGGTTTTTGTTGTTTGTTTTGTTTTTTGGTCTTTTGTGTGTGTGTGTGTGTGTGTGTGTGTGTGTGTGTGTGGGTGTGTGTCCCAGAAGATTTGGTGATGAAATGATATAGCCTAAATAACTATCTAGAAGTTTCAGCACTAATCTGATTTCGCCTTCAAATTACAATATTGAATTAAAAGATGTAGCCATAGTAAAATATTTGCAAAGGAGGTAATACTTTTAAGTCTGAAGCAAAAATTTGAGTTCAGTTAAAGAAGGGAAGTAGAGAAGTTCTAGAGAAATTCTAGGATAAGAGAGAAAATACATAGAAATGTTATGAGTGCAAAAGTCAACTTTGATCATGTTCCCGTTCAACAGAGGATCAAACATGCCAGCACACGTTAGAGTAATCATACTCTCCCAGTTTGAGCAAGCAGGTTTCCTTTAGAGAGGAGTCATGTTAGTTTGCAGAAATTATTCCTGCTTGGTTACATAGTAACACGTTGGCTCCACAGCTGGCTCTGCTGGGGCTAGAAGATGTTATGGATTGTGCTGTCTTTTGACCAGGTATTAATAGAGCTCTGCTCAGCAACCCACAAGTGATTAATGAGATGAGAAGATAAAATACCCCACCTGCTACAGCAGCCCTGAAAATGGAATTAATGAGAGAGCAAAAGATCAAGAAGTTGAGAAATAAAATGAGAGAGAACTCTTAAAACAGCCCCTATATTCTATACAAAGCAGATCAGCTGCCTATTTGACTTGGCTTCTAATGATCCTGTTTATGAATGAGCTAGTACCTTCTAAATTAGTACACTAGGAGAAGGCAATTTATGGAAATTATATATTCCTAAAATAACTACCATGTGCAACAAAAAAAATTTACCTGACTGTAGGACTGATTTTAAAGGGATAAAAATCGTAATACACCATATTTAAGCAAAATAAATGGACTAGGCCAGCGGGCGGAGGCGGCTGCCAGAGGCCCAGGCAGAATCCTGGCGTTTGGAGCTCCCTTGCCCGTGGGGAGCGAGGGGCGTCTGGGGCCACCTGGGTGAGTTCCCCCGTGGGGGAACAGGGTGGGGGGCGAATCCCCACCCGCCAGTAAGTGGCCGCAGCCACTTACAAGCCGGCCTGGGCGGCACCATGAAGCCCCCAGCCCCCTGAAGCCGGGGCGCATGGACGGGCGAGCGGCCCCGGGGGGTGGGGGGCTGGGGGGGTCTCTCTCTTCTTACTCCAGCTAAACTTCAGAGCAACCAGAATAGGTGCAACAACACCACCAACATAGAACGGGTGAGGGACCAGGCAAAAGTTCAGCCCACAGACCAGAGCAGGACACAGCAGATGAGCAACCAAGTGAACCAGTACAAGTAAGACCAGAAAAACAACCATAGAGACACGATGTCACCAGGAGCACTTCTACACTGTCTGGGCCAAAACCCGGGACTTTAATTTGGAGATATATTCAAGGAGCGCAACACACCCTCCCCTCATCAAGGGAGAGGAGAGGATGACCAAAGAGGGGATAATGAGCCCGCCTGGGGCCCGTAGCGAGACCTAGTTCCAAAAAAAAATAGCTGGGCGTGGTGGCGTGCGCCTGTAATCCCGGCTACCTAGGAAGCTGAGGCTGGGAATTGCTTGAGTCTGTGGTACCCTGGGCAACGAGAGCCTGCGGTTCCACGGGCAAAAATAGCGAGACCTAGTCTCAAAGCCTGAACTCAGAGAAATTTCTTGACCAACACTGGCAGGAGGCAAGACCCCCAAAGCCCGACACCAGAGCCATAAGGAAAAGCAGCAAAGAAATGGAGATGGGATTGGATTGGAGAGCCTGCAGCAAGAAAACATGGACAGATCACAAACAAATATAACCTGGCCACCCATCGCAAACTTAAGACTGAAAATCTAACAGTAGTTCGCCTGGACCCAACAACGCAGTCCCTCACCCAGAGAAAAGACACTAACATAGGAAAGAGACTAATGGACTCAGCACGGCTAATAAATAACAAAGAGTGGGGTTTGAGAGAATGGAGGGAGCTCCGGAGAGAGGAGGGAGGGGCAAAAATATATAACAGAGAAGTTGTAACCCAAAGAACAAAATAAAATTGTTTATATTAAAAATATATATAAATGGATTATAAAAATTAAAAAGAAAAATCACAACTGTGAGAGTTCATTGCAAGAAGATTCTCTAGATGCACATTTATGAGCCATCCCACACCGTGGACATTCATCTTGTGGTTTGCTGTTTTTCAGAGATTGAAGGCAGTGGACACTGTTGAACTGTAATTGCAAGTTCTGTGTCTATGGAGGAGTATAACTGAGACAGGAATTTTTCCCTAACAGTAAAAGTATCTGCATAATATTAGTGATAAGAGGGACTTCTTCTGGGGCTGGGGAGGATTGGAAGAGTATATTCTCCTCACTTCTATTTCAGAGGGTCTCCCTTTAAAAATGTCAGTCCCATCTCAAGGAGTCAAAATTTTGGTTGATTCATTTATGACATAATAAGTTCTGTTTACAAGTGGAGAAATCTGTCATAAACTCCTCCCACTTTACTCTCGCTGGGTAGGAAGTATTTATCTCTCATACCATGTCTGACTTAGGATGCCAGGAAAATAAGGATAAAAGAAGAATCTAAGTCATATCTCCAAGTCAGTTCTAGCATAGAGATTTGTTTTGTAATAAGAACTTTAAGAAAGTCTACATTATTGTTTTTAAATCAGTCTGACATTTCCCATAGTTTATTGATTTGCTTATTAGTGTATGAAATCTACAACAAGGGCTTTCTGCTGCCTTTGTTCACTGCATTATCCCTACTAGGGCAGTGACTGGCATGAAGGAGATATTTAATGAAAAATATTGGATGAATGATAACTTAATTTTCATTCATATTTTACCTTATTGTACACATTCACAGTTCAATAAGTTATCTCACAGAAGGGGACAGAATGCCAAAAGAGGATTTAGGTTTATCTGGGATACCTGACTACACCTCACTTTTATATAATCAAAACTTAAGTTACATCATTAATATGTGTGTATGTATGTGTGTATTTGTGTATGTTTACTAAATTTGGGTAAGAGGGAAAATATTCAAAGATGAGAGGAAACCCTTCATATAAACTATTTATAAATATTTTATTCATTTCAAAGTATATCTTGTTGAATGAACAATAGTTTAATGATACCTAAGATGGCATATATCATAATTGAAGTTAAGATATATGAAGTATAAATACATCCAGAAAGTTGATCATGTTTTGAAAGACAATCTGGGGGAAAAAAAACTTTATTCTAGTTAATTCCTTTAAATAAATAAAGTCACTTAATTTTCAAGATTTCTAAGATATATGTGAGATTTATAGAGACTGGAATATGTGTTTCCATTATAAGAGGGACAGAGGATGTATCTCTAGTTGTAATTTATTCCTGACAGAAAGTCTGTCCTTTACCAAGAATACATAGGAGAAAAGCAACTACAATATAAAAACGCCACCTTTTCAAGTTGTGAATAAAATATCTTCCATTATAATCTAAAACTTAAGCATTGAGTTTAGTATCAGTCCTCAGTTCTTAAGGTTTTGTGTGTGTGTGTGTGTGTGTATTGTTTTGAAATGCATTTCCACTGGAACCAGAAAATGGACCTTCCAGTGATGTTTTCTTAAATAAGATAATTATAAATTAATTAGGAACTAAAAACATTTTTACTACTTTTTTAAACAATAAGGTGTCCTATTGCCAATGGTTTGCCAACAAGAAGACTAAAAATGTAGTCCAAGTTATTGCTAAAACATCTAGTTTTCTCATTAAGAGAGAATTAACTTTTCTTTCTGGTATAGTATTGTAGTGTTTCTGGGATATGATATAGTTCCCTGATGTTGTATGTTTTAATTATTAGGGCACTCCAAAATATTTCTTCTATCACATTTTTTGACCCTACAAATATCTGCTAATACTCAATCCAACTTTAGCTTCTTGTGGCCAAAGCATTGCAATACTTTACAAAGATTAAGCATACAAAGCTCCTAACTATAGATAGATAGATATTGCAGATATATATCTATGACAGAGTGTCTACTTTGTGTAAACATCCCTAAAAGATACTGTTATGAGCTTCCAGAACAAGAAAACTCCACTTCTTCTGATGATCTGGTATTCTTTAGTCTTTACACTGTGTAACTTTCATACTAATAATACCATTTCTCTGATGCTAAGAAACTCAGAGATAAAAGGTAGTCTCCCATTTCCTCTGAATAGATAAATACCTTCTAGAGTTTTCAGGCTCATATTTTGCAATTCCTCTCAAGAGGAAATATAAAACTTGTAAAGATTATAATAAGTGAGCTAAGTGAACATCCTTATATTTATACTTCCAGGATCATGTCTCCGTCTATTCTCTGCCCATTCTTTCTTTATGCAAGACCACTATATTCTACAAAATAGGGATCATCTTTTCCTTTTTTATCATTAAACTTCTGCATATTCTATCTCCCAGAAAAGAAAGGGGGTGTTGGTAATAGTGTTTCCATGACCCTAAAATATATTACGAAGTGCAAATCAATGTCCCAAATTCTTCACCTATATATCACAGTCCCCAAAATCCAGCTTCCAAATAAGTCCTTTTGGCTTTAAAGGGGTGTAATACTGCTATGTAGAACCAGATCAGGATACTCACTTTATACATGGAGAAATTTTTGCTTAATTGTGTTTCTCATCTTTTATTTCCTCTTTCTTTAAAAAACAATACTAGGAAAACCAGTATCATTTTAAAAAATGTACAAAATAGAAACATGAAATCTTAAGTTGGTAGTTCTTCTCTTCCTACAAGCCCTTCACTTGTAAGAGGCAAAGCATGTCAGGGAGAATTCACTCTCTATGTCTGCCTGTCAATGGTCTTTCTGCTCTTATTTCCATGGAAACGGAAAGAGTTTTAATAGAATAAAGCAAGGGAAAGTTTTCATAAAGTCCTTTCTCTCCTTATGTTAACAAGAGAACAGTACCCAACCTCTGCCCAGCCCCAAGAATTGTCAAGAAAAATAATATATTTTGTTACTTTTCAAGCATCCCTTTTTCTATTCAATTTCTGCTTCATGAGAAAAGTGAAACAGATAATTCAAAATGGAATCTGTGTTTTCCCCCATTCTTTCAACATGAAAATTCTAGCCTGTTACCAGACAAATTGATACAAAACTCAGAATTCTGTATGTATTATTAAAGTACCAGCAAAAGTCAAGACATTTTAAGAGAGACTAGTGCCACAAGTTTATGATGGTATTTCTTAGGAGACTTGACCTGCATTTGACTTCAGAGCCATTTTTATCATTTGACTGAAAAAGAGCTCTTCCTTCTATGAAGAGAAGCTTGATATTTGTCACAGATCATTAATCTTCAATTTTTAGTGTGAGAAATCTCCCTTCCCTTTATTTAAACCTCCAAGCCAAATAATTCTCTATCTTGGTTTCTTGCTAGAACTCAGTAGATGAAATGCAAATGGTCATACTCCTCTAGAGGTCATACTCATCTAATTATAAGCTCCTCCTATAATTTCATTTTGGTATCAACCTTCATGCTTTCATTCTTCAGCAAATGTTAAGCACCTATTAAGCACCAGGCAATGGATTTACTATTATTAAATGGAGTTGACAAAGCTCCTGTCTTATGGAATTTACAACCTAAAAAAAAGATTCTAATCAACAAAATTTTCATCAATGAAATCAAATTTATATAATAACAAAGTAAAATAAGTGGTGACAAAAGTAAAATAATTGGTAGATGCTTAGTAATAAGGAAACATCTTTAACCATCTCTGAAGGACAAGAAAAACAGTATTTGTGGATGGAGCCTCCAGAAAGAGAAAACAAAAATCCAGAAGATCTTAAAGCAGAGAACAGATTGCTATGTGTGAGAAACTGAAGGAAGACCATTGTGGTATAAAGTAGTAAATGAAGAGAACAAAGAGACTAGAGATGAATTCAGAAAGATCACTGAGCTACAGAGTACACTGCCTTGCAGAGTGTGGCAAGAAGAGGAACTATAGACTTGAACAAGTCAGTGTCACAGACGATGGCGAGAAATCAATTTCTGTGAAATTCACTGGTCATTCTAATGAAATGAACAAGACAGAAGAAATAACTAAGAGTGGTACCCAAATGCCTGATTTTGGCAATGAGTAGTATCATACTCTGAGATGGAGAAGACTGTGAAATAAATAGATTCCAAAGAAAATTGCATGGACACAATATTAGAAAATTTTAGTTAGTGATGCCTGAGAGACATTTAAATAGAATTGTGAAAAATTTAACTTTGTTAGCAAGAGTAGATTTCATAGGCATACTCTTGGGTAGGCGATGGAAATTTTAGAGTCATCAATATCCTTGAGTTTTAAGGAAGTATTTTAGGAAGAGAGTCTAGAAAAAGGACTCTCTGTTAAGGTCTGGGCATGAAGGTCATTGAAATATAGAATGGTACTTTTACACAAAGGAGCTGTATGAAATAGCAAACACCAAGTAAGAGTTAATTTCAAGATGGAGAAAGTAGTCAACTGTACCAAAGAAGATGTCTATTGGATTTCCTTAAATGGAGTTTATCAGCTACTTGACATGAGCAATCTCAGTGGAGTGAGATTCTATTATCAATATTAGATAATATATAATAGAAGGCAAATGGGCATATAAAGAAGAGTAACTGGAAGATGAGAAAGCAAAAGAAGTGCAGTTAGACAACTTCTAAAATGTAAAAGAAATAAAGAAAATTGTAGCGAAAGACAAGATAGCTTTCCGTTGTTTTATGATTTTAAATACTAGATCATATTTATCTAGGAAAGGGAATAATGCAAAGGAATGTATTAAAATATTGGTGCAATTTTCTTTGAAAAAAATACATAGTTCTTAAGAAAACATAGTAACCAAAAGGCACTAGGAATGAAGGACACTTTTATATAGCAAAGGGAGAAAAGGGAAGTTTCTCTTGGGAAGATGGCAGACTTAGAACTGTGGATTTATTTTCCCCAATATTATTAGATTTTCCCCCAAGATTATTACAGGGAAGCAGAGATTTGAAAATAATCATTGCACAGACTGGAGGGAAAGTTCACTGGAGAAGGCCTGGGCAAACCTGAATGACTACTTGAGGCTAGAAATTTTAGCTTATTGTGATACAAGATCCACATGTTTTTTCCAGTAACACCTACAAAGGAAGCTGGTGCAGAAAAAATGGCCAATCATCATTTATCTAGGGTTGCTGTTTGTCAAGGAGAATGAAGCAAGTCTAGGAAGTGGAGAAAAATTGCAAGGAAATAATTACTATCATGTCCTTAGAGAGCAAGCTACATTAAAAAGCAAGTAAAGTTCAAAAGATAGCCTATAAAGTGGAAATTTCATAAAGTCAAAATAATCTACAGTTTAATAATCTACAATAATAAAACTGTAGTATGAATAGAAAGGTGTTTATGCACGCCAAATGACAGAAGCAATGACCTACACTCCAGATTCCATGCTCTTTATATCTCACTACTTGTCTCTCTATCATCCCCTCCAAGTCACTGGGTCTGAAAGCCTTTGCCACATTTCCAAAACCCCCATATCAATTGAGTTCCTCATGGGTCTGTCAATAGAAGGTAATAGTAGATAATTTAAATTAGGGCGAAGAATAATACCATTCTTGCCTTTCTAGCCAATTCTCCAGCAGCAGCAGTAGCATCATGAACAACTGAGAGCAAATGCAGATGACAGTGGTGATAGGAGTGTGAAATGGTAGTTTCCACAGTATCAGCAGGAATCCAGGCTCTTGGATGTGTCCAACTCAGCAGCATTAGTGTAGTTTCAATTACAGGAGAGGCAGCAGCAGCAACTCCAGACAGAAATTAAGCGAGGGCAGGTTAACTCCAACATAGAATCATTTAGTAGCTTCAGATCTTAAATTAAAAACAAACAAAAACTTCTTTTGTTTTTTTTTTTCCCTAGTCAGCTCTGATTTTCCTATTTTTCCCCAGGGCTTTCCAATAGCTTTGAGACAATTCCCTGACTTGAATCTGTGATTGAAATATCTTGAGACATTTCTGATTTCCTAATTTGATATAGCCTTATAAAGGATGGGAAACATGGAGCCCAAAGATGAATGGAAATAATTAGTATTGTGACCAAATCCCAAAGTCAAACCAAATCCAGCAAAATTAAATGTTTCAGGATTTAAAGCAAGCAGAAATTTCACAAATATATTATAGCAACATAAACCAGTAAATTACTAAAGTACAACCTAATCAGAGTGGGCAAGTTCTTCATTTATTCTTTAATAATCCAGCAATTTCTTTACATTTTACTGGGCCTGAAAATGCTTAAAAATATTAAAGATTCATGTAAAACTTAATTTGGGAAATGTCTGATATTATTCATATAACTTCTGTTTTTTATTTCTTTTTGAAACACATTAGTGAATTAAAGGCTCTAAAATATCTTAAAGCAGTAAATTTGTTTAACTTCACTTAATCTAAATATGTATGTGTTAATATATATGATGTGGATATATATCATATATATTTGTAAATATCTCACACACAGGCACGCCACACATACATTTCTATCTCTATCTCAGCTCCTTTTCTCATAACACCTAGTAACATCCCATTTAACACCCCATGAAACAAGTATTCTGGTGAATGCACTTTGGGAAACTCTACTGTGAGGGAAGCTGCCCATCTGGTCCATCTATTCTGGACTCTCAAATCTCAACTACAGTTGGCAGTGCAGCACACTTTGACCAGATATCTATATATAAAAATGTTCTAGAAACTTTGAAGGCAACAAAGAGATTAAGTGGGAATGAATAAACACTGTGAAATGAATAATTTCCTGTTTAATAGTTAATTTCATTCTATATATATGTGTGTGTGGGTTTACAAGCACACATACATACACAAACAGCAAACTCTATATAGTAAGTAGTCAATTTTGATGTTATAAAACTCTTTAATAAAATAGTGATTTTTTTTCTAATGAATGACTGAAATGAATAAACGATACAGAAATTGAGGTACTTTTTGACTGCACTGAGTTACATTTATTTAATAATCCTTTATTGCAATTTCATTCATCTTTTTCATTAGATTAACATCTATTTGTGTCCCTACTGTGTACCAGGTTCAGTCTATGTTGAAAAAATAAAAATATATAGTAGAAAATCCCTGCCCTCAATGAATTCAGGTACAGGAGATTGAAAAAATAAACACATAAGGACATGGCTACATAAAACAGTTGTCCTAAGGGACATGCATTTTGTAGAGTTGTAGGGAACAGTAAAGCCAAATGCCTAACTCTGTGTGTGTTTTGTATGTGTATTTGTGTGTGCATGTATGTGTGCATATATGCACAGGGGAGAAAGAAAAGTAGAAAATAAATTTGCAGCTAGAAATATGTAAATAAGGGGAGATACTTTTTCAGTTCTATTAGTAGCAAAAATAAAAGCAGGTAGGAGCAAGAAAATCATTTCAGGGAGCAGCTTTGATAATTTACCATGTTGGAAAATCTCAGCAATAGACATTCCCCTACCTTCCTCTACCTGTCCGAAAACACACCAGGTAAACCCTGACTTACTCTGTGCTTCTACTGACCTTGATTGCCATATTTGGAGTTCTAAGAGTAAGAACAGAGCATTAAAAAAATGAAGAATCTGTGAAAATGAAGGGCATCATGTAAATTATTATTTGTAAGTCATAACCTTTTGTTTTTTTGTGCTGAACATTCTGATTTTTCCATCTTTTACACCCCTAAATAGCTAGTTATATTTCTTATGTCATCTAACATTCCCATCTCTCCGCTTGTTCATGGAGTAGAAGACATGTTCTATTTTACTTAAAGAATAAAAAGGAAATTTAGAAGTTTATAGAAATCATTTTAGTAGACACAAATTTTTCATCATAAGATGATAATTTCTGAGCGATCTCATAATAGTGAATCCAAATTCCACTCAGACTCCAAGAATCAAGTCTCTGGAAACTGACATGTGTCTAGAGACAGAGACCTACAGCCAGAAACATTGCTTATATATCTATTACCTGTATAGAGTCTCAAATATTAAACTGATCATGGAGAGATCATTAGATATGAAGTTGAACAAATGTGTATATTTCATAAGTCACTCAACCATGTCTTTCTGTAAAATTCATGTTGACATTAACAAAAATTTGAAGAAAAAAAATGATATGTCTTAGTGAAGAATTTCTCTAAATGGAGCAATTTTCTATTAGATGGCATCTATAAAATGGTGGTGATTAACGCAAGTAACCATGAGTACAAGTTGTGATTGGTATTGTGAAAAATCCAAAAGGGATTTTAGAGATTACTTAACTTTTTTTTGATTTAACATATGAGCTACTGATGACCTAAGAGATGATTACCCTGCTAAAAATAATTTGCAACATACAAATTAGAACCAATGTTTCAGTCCCTTTATTGATTAAAATGGACTGCCTCATATATTCCTTAGAGGTGTCATACTGTTGATGTGACATATTCTGAGTACAAAGCAACAATCAAACCCCCTAATCCCACTCTCTTTTACACAGATATTACCATTTCAATGTGTGGCTTCTCATTTTGCTGAGAGGTTTTCTTCCCCACCCACCCCCTCCTTAAATCAGGCAAAGAGACAAGTAACTGACTTCAGTTTTCAAAAATGTAACCCGCAAGTGCATAATTTTTCCTGTCAGATTTCCTTTTCTGTAAGTTGGTGAGTTTATTGTGGTAGCACTCAAAAGGCTGAGCCTGAAAAGTTCTATAACATATGGCATACATTTAACATGGCTTGTGAATTAAAAATAACAGCCTGCCATCTGCCTCTGCAAGTTGATTTTATCAAAGTCTAAATGAGAAGCTCAAAGACATGAATGTTGTCAATTAAAAGAAGAAGAAATACCCAGTTCAATACAGATGACCAATCCATGTTTTTCTTTTTGTTTTTGTTTTTTTTTCTTCTTTTTTTGCTCTGGACCAAAGTCACCGTTTCCTCCATCCTTCCAAATTAAAAGAGTTGCCCAGTTTTAAAACTACAGAACCAATTTGTAACCATTACAGCCTATTTCTTTCCTATCTTCCCTCCAAAGAAAACTTTGTCACAAATTTATCATGCAAGTTTCATTCCTCTAGTAATATGTTGTGTATATTTTTTCTTAAGGTTAATATCCTCATAATCAATTATGGTTTATAAAGTCTCTCTTTCTAATATTTAATTTCTTTCCTCCTAACTTGAAAGTTATTAAGCAATAGATGTCAAAGGATGGAATTTTTATCATCAAAAATTCTTATGTCCTGTAGGAACAATTTAAAGTACTGAACTTCAAATCAGAAAATCATGCATCAATTTAGTTGAATTAGTATTTATTGAGCAACTACACCAGAACATCTCTAGGGAGACAATGATCAGGTAAAGGGTTTAAAACAATTGCTGCATTCAGGAAGCTTATGTCATAGAATAAAATTTATACTCAAGAAACAATTTGAGATTGCTTCTTGAGCTCATTTTTGTAAATAGCCACATGCTCACCTAAGATATTGACAGTAAGCATTATAGGGGTCCGGTGAAGAGAGGATTCTACTGAGTAATTACTATTCTTTATTTAAGGGCAAATGGCTTAACCAGTTTTGTTTCCATTTTATCATTGTATAAACTAGCTTTGTATACACAACAGTAAAACATGCAATCATATGAATTTTTAAATTTGTAACCATATTATAAACTCTAAACAACCAACCACAGAAAACATAAAGTGAACTTTAAGTAATCTCAATAAAGTGCCGCAAGTGTCAAGACAAATTTAATCAAAACTTAACTAATGAAGTTTTATTTGGACTTGTGATTTCTTGACTAAGGTTAAAGAAATTGAAAAAAAAAGTATACAGTACAGCAAGTCAATGAATCACATATCACAAATGCCAATTTTAGGGAATAAATTTTGCAAGAGTAAAAAGTTGTCTTCTAAGTGTGAAGGTCAGAACTATATGGTGAAGTCTTGTGGTGGCACATAGAGCAGATCTAGAGTATGTCATTGTTCACAGAGACTGAAATTTTGCAAGAGTAAAAAGTTGTCTTCTAAGTGTGAAGGTCAGAACTATATGGTGAAGTCTTGTGGTGGCACATAGAGCAGATCTAGAGTATGTCATTGTTCACAGAGACTGAAATATGAGCTTTAATATTACATCGTATTAATTTCCTAGTGCTGCTGCAACAAATACCACAAATTTAGTGTCTTAAAACAATGGATCTTCCCCCCTCACTGTATGGAAGCCAGAAGTTCAAAATCAAAGTGTTGAGAAAACCACACTACCTGTGAAGATCTTAGAGTAGAATCTCTATCTCATGCAACTCCTGGCACTCTAGTTGTGCTCCAGTCATCCTGAATTATGACAGTATAAAACCAATCTCTGTCTCTCTCTTCATGTGGCCTTCTTCCCAGTGATCAAAAATCCTTCTCTTTCACTTACAAATCGAGGACCCTCCCTAAAATCCAGATGATCTGATCTTTAGATGTTTAATTATATCTGCAAAGAGCCTATTTTCATAAAAATGTATATTTACAGATAATTGGGTTAAGACGCAGTGACATATTTTTGAGGGATATACAATTATAAGAATTTAAGTTCCCTTTGCTTCCAAAATACCAGATTACAAATCAAGTAAAAGTTCTAAGGTTCTTTACTAGGCAGTGGGAATCTAATTTAACAGAAGTTTTCTTTATTTTAATAAATCTCTGTGGTAAACTGCATTTCTTTTCTGTTCTGCCCCAAATCATCTCTTTAGTTAAATTGTGTGTTTGTTTGTATGTATGTATTTTTTTTGTTCTTAAAGTGATAAAGAGATTTCCCAGTGAGGATTTACTTAGTTCAATGACATCAGTTACTGATAGTTCAAAGTTTTAGACTGTATTGTAGGATTTAAGAATGATTGTGAATTGGTTCTACTCTTCTTAGTGTGAAAACTAAAAAGTCCCTCTAGTTATGAAGGTGTCCAACTTCAAGAGCAGATGTCTATATAGAGTAGCAACCAGTGATAGAAAGTAGGAGACATCAAAATATTAAAAATAATGATAAATAATTGTCTAAGTGTTCCCCCACCAAGAAAAAAATCTGTATCCATATCTAATTCTTTCAAAGACAGTATTTTTTTATAAGCAAATCTTCTTGAATGAATACATGCTCAAAATGCCAATGACAGAAGAGCCCAAATGATGAGCCGTGCTAAAGTAAAAATTCATACCACAGGAACGTCCATGTAACAAATAAATCAATGAAAACAATCAATCTTCTTAATGAAAGCCTGTAGTTAGTATGTGTAAATGCTATTGTGATCTCTTATACTTACAAAAGAAACGCTGATGCTGGACAAAAAATAGTTGTCTGTGGTTATACACAAATCAATATCAATAGCCTGAATTAAATAGAAACATAATTGTGATTGGTTAAACATCTACAATCTCTTATATTTACCATTCAAAAACAGAGAAGAGCTATGATATTTTCTTTCTAGTAATTAGATACATTTCCCCTAGAAATTCACTGATAGATGTTTCAATTTAAACATAGCCTTCCATTCAAATCAATGCATTTCAATGAGAATAGAAAACAGAATGTAAGAATAACAACATGAGTCTTCACATAGAAATATGACTAAGTTTAAGTCCAAATTCTAAATCTGCTACTTCTAATAGAAATAAGAATTCAGTCTATGGTGAAAAGGAAAGTCAATTCCAAGAATAATGTGTCCCTTATCAACTCTATGGGCCACATATGATCACCTTGCCAGCTTTGGGTTATATCTACACTGGTCTGATCTTTCTGGTGATCCCCATGTTTGTAGATGTTCATCACTCTACTTTGTAAAATTTCATCACCAAAATCAACTGTATGTAGGAACTATCATCAATAAGCCCCTTAGTTAACCTGAGTCTGAGGTTCTACATAACTGACAACAGTTTTGTAATATCAGCTTTGTAATATCAATTACATTTCAATTGGTGCAGAATCCAGAAAGATAGAAGTTACATGAAATTTTGGGTTTGCCTCCATGTACTCATAGGAGATAGCACCAAAACAAAGTGAAAAATCCCTGAAAGAAAAATAGATGAAAACAGAAACAAAGTTCTATTGGAAAAAAGTAGGGAAAACTTTGATCAAATTGCATTCACAATGATACCAGGATAACACAACCCCATAGCAGGTGGCTGTGCATAAACTCTTACAGTTATTGACTCAGTAGTACATACCAAAATTGAACTTTGGAAATGCAGCAAAATGTGTTTTAGAACAGAGTGCACTAGAAAATCATAAGAACAATGATGCAGAGTGATGATTACTAACTTAAACATTAGGTTTCCAATCTTGAAAAGCAGGAGCCTTTTCTAACTTAAACATTACTAACTTAAACATTAGGTTTCCAATCTTGAAAAGCAGGAGTACAAGCAGGGAGAATAAAGATCATCTGTTTCTTGTAAAGAAGACTACGACTTGAAGCCCAAGAGAGAGATATTCAATACTATTGCCACCATCCCACCCAAGACAACAACCAATAAATACTCTACTTAACAAGATTATAAGCACTTGCTACAGAAGCAAACATTCCATGACAAGACTCTAAATTAGAAAAAGAAAAATTCCTGACTTGTGTCCTGTATTAGCAAAACTGCTCTGAGTCTAATACTCAAACATAACCTAGAGAAGAGAGCTTACAAGACTATTCTAGACTCTTAAACCAGGGAGCTGGCCTAAAAGTGGACAGTACTGTGGATCACTATTGCACAACCCTAGTACCTACAAGACAATAGGAAGTTTGAATCCCTGACACTAGAAATGATCCTTCAGTTCACTACTGCCCCAATAACTTTTTACCTCCTACCCCTTGCCATTACCAATTCTCTGATCATTTCTACATGTACAAAAGAAACAAGGTGAAATCCTACCCCCATTACAATCCATAAACTATAAAAAGGAAGATACGAAAAGCATAGCACCTATGCTGGAAAACAAGGCAAAAGGAATCTCAATCCAGTAGAACTGCAGAATGTCAATAAAAAGTTATGAGTGTACATGAAACTCAAAAAAACAGTGAATGATATAAAACAGTAACAGAATAAAAATCAGTAAAATATGAGGTATTCGCAATAAGAATTAATGCATGTAAAAAATACTCTTAACTGAACTTAAAAATACAATAGAGGACCTGAACAACAGACAAATCCAAGGAATGAAAAGAATTAATGAGCTCAAAAACACAATGTTGGAAAACATACAAATAAAACATAGAGAAAAATAATTTAAAAATGAAAATGGTATAGGAGCCCTTGAGAACAACTTAAAGATAAGTAAGGATCCATTTCATCATGGTACAATAAAAAGAGTATATAATTGACAAGAACCATCTCAATCTCAATTAATTTCTGGGAAATTAATCAAATTTCTTTTCCAAGAGGCCCAAGATATTCCAATAAAAGTAATACTAGAAAAAAACAAAGGACACATTTTTAAAAAACTACTGAAAACCAATTTCAAGGACAAAATCTTAATAATATTGAGAGAAAAAAACCTATTAGGATAATAACCTATTAGTAACCTATTAGGAAATAGCAGACTTGTCCGCAAATTTTTCAGTAAGCACACTACAAGCAAGTAAGGGTTGCATGAGATAAAGTACTTAAAGAAAAAAAATTCCAATCTAAATTCCTTTACCCTGCAAAATTAACATTCAAGTCAGAAGAAAGAGTAAGGAGTTTTACTGAAAAGCAAACACTAAAAAAATTTATCAACACAAAGTCACACATAAAAGGAGCCTTAAAGGGATTACTATAAAACAGAATAGCAAATTTAGAGCTGATAGATGCCTAAATTATGGAGAACAAGGAGAGTAGCAATGTGGTCCATAGGAGGGGTTTGAAATCAAACCATCTAATGTATCTCAAAATTTTACTATTTTAATGTCAGAAGAACCATCAAGTAAAAATCAATAGAAGCAACACATGAAGGAAATGGGAATTGAAACTAAATCAAACATGAAAGAAAAACTTTACAAAATAAAAAGGCAAGAAAAAAGATAATAATAAAATGACAGAGAACACTTATGCCTCAATAATCATCTTAAATATAAGTGCTGTGCATTCATCAGTGAAAAGTTGTGAATGCCTGGATGGATTTCAAAACAGACACGCTTTTTGCTGACTATACGAAATCCATCTTAACAACTAAGAAAAGAACATATATATTTAAATGGTGGAAAAAAATTTTTGTTTACAGTAGCAATTGGAAATACCCAGGAACAGCTATACTTCTATCAGATGAAATAGATTTTCAATTAGAAAGATAAGAAAAAATATATATTGACAACATACTACTTACTATTAAGGGTTTAGTGAACAAGAAGAAATAATACATGCTAACATATATGTACCAAATGACACAGAGTACCAAAATACATAAATTTTTATTTTAAACAATCAGTTCACCCATCATTGAAGGAGTGATATGAAATAAGAACAAAATAAAGATCATTAAAATATGAAACTTAGGTTTGACTTAATGCTAATCTATTTCTGGATAAACTGAATTTCATTTTTAGCTAGTTACCACAGATGTGTTCTCACTTACCTAATGAGAACTACTGCCTTGAAAATGAATTTCTCCCCTTTGGTTTTAAGTTTCTGTCTCCTATCTATTCATATATTTTTATGTTGTTGAGGAAGTTTAGGATAGGTGTAAAACATGAATTGAAGCATGAGATGAATTCATGTTGTATCTGTTTAAGTGTGACATTGGCACCTTGGAAATACATTCTGCAAATCTTCTCTACATTTCCAACACTATCATTTTGCTTCTCAGTTTCAGTCTACAAAGTTTCTCTTTATTTCAGGAGTACTGATAACAATTAATCTTCTGTTAATGACTTCTGCAATTTCTTATACAAAAAAATAATAATAAGTACCAGTTACCACAAAACATTAGGCAGATCAAAACCCCAAGATTAATTAAAGTTAAAGAACTGACACTTTAATGCTCTTATAATGAATGAAATATAAAGTGTTATCACAAAAGTGCTACCAGAAAAATTAAAGTGTGAGAAAGGAGAGGCTGTCTAGAAGGAACAAACAAGGCTTTGTAAAGATGTTTTCCTTGAGAACCCTAAGGTAAAAAATGCATAGACTGGGATTCTCAATGAGAACAACTCAAATCTTTTTGAAAGCAGCAGATAGTTGTCTTTAAAGTCAATATGTAAGGAGCATACATTTCAAAGAAGAGTAAATACTAAAGTACCAGAGAGGTGGGTTGATTTGTCACATGAGCTACTTTTCTACTCAAGATATTTCTATATTTTTGGTGCAGTTGAGAGGCTAACAATCTAGGAAACAGGGTATAAAAATGAAAAGACATTTTATTATCTCACAGCACTGAAGAAATAAAACTTAGAGTTTAGTTATTCACTATAGCTTATATGGAACAAAAATATCAAAAAGAAAATTATCTTTAGTGAATTAAATACAGAATTCAATAGTTTCATTTGAGCTTTTTATTTGCACTGAGAGGTAAAAATGCCAAGTAGAAAAACTCTGTAAAACAAGAATAATCTTCAGCAGTCTCACATTAATGAAAGAGAAAAAAGTTAGAGCTGAGAATGGAGACTCTAGTAAACATGCCAGTCCCAAAGTTTAGAATTCAAGAAGACTATAATCTTGAGGGTAAAAACAAAGTAGAGTTAGATCAAAACTTATTAAGATGATATAATTTAGTCTCTAATGAATAAAATCCTTGAGTGAAATAAATTCTGACCTCATTTAAAATCAATAAGAGTGTGGAGTAACTCTAAAGGAAATATTATTTCCCAGATATACTATTTTATGCTAATTATATGATATATGAGAAAGAATTTCACCAGCAATCAAGATAAGGGAACAAGAGAAAGAATAGACAATAGAAATAGACCCATGCACAAGTTAAATGAGTTATAACAGATGGATCTTATGTTATTAATATGTAGAAGAACATAAGGAAACTGTAAAAACTCATGACTAACTATAAACTATGCAAAAGTTTCAATTACACACCCAATGACTGAGTTAAAGAAATAAATGAACTTATTTTTTATTAAGCATAGCTTTTTATTTTATAATTTTTTTTCAAAATAATATATTATTTACTGATGTGTGATTCAAGAGTTTCACATACCACTGGAATGGCATACATCAAATCCAGTGTACTAATTATTATTTCTGAGAATGTATAATGGGGAATAGGATAGAAGAGATAGCCACAGAAATGTCAACTATCTCTGTGATGGTTGTTCTTCTTTCTTTTTTTTTTAATTTAATTTAATTTTTTTTGAATTTGCATGTATATGTATTTATATTTAAATTACATTATTGCATTATTGTGTACCCAGGGGCTTTCCTACCTCATTAACACCTGTTAACCATCCTGATCTTTTGTACTCTTCACCTCTTTTCCCCTCCTCCTCTCTCACTCCATTGTTCAGTCCCATTGGTTGTTTTTATCTTTTCTTATTCGTTTGTTTGTTTTTCCTTATATCCATCATATAAGCGAGATCATCCTGTATTTCTCTTTTTCTTTTTGGCTTATTTCTGCTAATATGTGTCTTTCTAGTTCCATCCATGTGGCTGCAAATGACATGTTTGTCCTCCTTGATTGATACATAGTATTCCATAGTGTAGTGTTCCACATTTTTTTAGCCAATTGTCTGTTTGGGGGCATTTGGTTTGTTTCCAAATCTTGGCAATTGTAAACAGAGTTGCAATAAACATGCATGTACAGGTGTCCTTTTGAATTAGTGTTGTCATATCCTCTGGGTAGAGACTTATTAATGAAAGGGATATATCAGAAAAGAATGCTTGTAATCTAGAAAGCAGAATAATAGAAAATAGAAAATAATTAAGTAAAATCAAAAAAGAGCAAAATATATAAAAAATATGTAAAAGGAATATATGACATATGGGAAAAAGTAAATAGGCTTAAAATACATTTAATTGAAAACAGAATATAGAAAGACTAAGCAGGAGAAGCAATATTTAAAGAAACAATGAACATGAATAGTCCAAAACTAAAAAAAAAAGAATCAAGATACAGATTTGAAAAATCAAAACTTGTAACAGAATACATGAAAAGAAAATTTGACATAGATGCAACATATTAAAATTTCAGAAATCAACTGCAAGGAGAAAATGGTGGCAGAATTAAAAGACATATCACCTTCAAAGAAAGAAATAATGAAATCAACAACTGACCTCACAACAGAAACAATGGAAAAAGAACATAAGTTAATGGAGTTTTTTAATTATTGAAAGAAAATGACTGCAAATATAGAGTATATTCTCTACAAAATTACTCTATTAAATTCAAATGTGAAGTGACTAAAACTTGTAGGATATACTGAAGCAATAATTTAGATATTTGAAACAACTCTCTTTAGACAATCCTTTTAAATTAAACACTGAATATATTTAGATTACAAGACAAGACTGAAGTAGAAAATGTAATTATATGCTGTTTACAATAGACAACTTGTAATAATTGAACACAGGCTAAAAGTAAAAAATACAAGTTTTATTCCATACGAACACTATCCCCCAAAAAGGCAGTATAAATATTAATTAGTATAAATATTAATATTAATTAGATTCTGATGCTTGGAAAATTACTAGAGATGTATTTCATAATGATTAAATGGGATCAGTTCCAAGAAATATATTTAAATGTTATTTTATACACAAAAATATATCTACAAAAATATTGACAAAACTAATTTGAGAAATAGACAAATACACATTCATAGTTGAAAATTTTAACTCATCTTTCTAGCAATAGATCTAGTAGACATAAAATAAGAATATTGATGGTATGAACACTATAAATTCACTAATTGACTTATATGAACATAAATGGAACACATCAAACAACTGCAGATTTCAAGAATCAAATCTGATCATATTTTATGCCATACACTACCAATTTTTAAGATTAAAATCATATTATTACACTCTCCAACAAGTGTAACTTTGCTAGCTGCATTACAAGGAAGTAACTAGAAAACATCCACATATTTATAAATCCAAACAAAAATTAGAAAAAAATTTAACTAAATGATCATGAAAATACAGTAATTCAAAAATTTTAGCATGCAACAAAATTATGACTTTGAAGGAAGCTTAGTCTTAAGTGAATATACTTAGAATTTATATAAGAATAAAAGTTAAAATCAAATTACCAAAAAAGTAAATTAAATCCAACTGGGGTAGAAGTCTTCGTAGTATTATTAAA
>PVHY01018275.1:0-29576 GCA_004024945.1 Uropsilus gracilis
GAACAGCCAGCGTTTTCAGCGTAAATGCTCCTATATCCAAACACTCCAAAGGAGCTGTTTATATATTTACTGTAACTTCTCTGTACTTTGATGTCTAAAGATGAAGTCTCTCTATGTTGTATACTTCATTTTGTGGAATAGGACTCCGGTCCATCTCAACCCCAGCTCTTTAGTGTCTCGATTTCTAGCACTTCTGAGAAATCCTTGTTTTCATTCAAAATCCACGGATTTCGGCCTTTAGGGGAACTGCCATCATTTTCAGCGAGACAACCTGCATCCAAGCAGATTCCAATGGAGCAGTTTACATCATATTGTAACTTCTGTGTAGTTTGATGTTTAGAGATGAAATCTCTCTATGTAGCACACTTTATGGAGTACAATAGGATACCATTCCATCTTACCTCCAGCTCTTAACTATCATGATTTCAAGCACTTCTTAGAACCCATGTTTTCATACAAAGTACTGCGGGTTTGGGCCTTTCAGTTGAACTGCCAGCGTTCTGCACAGACTCTAAAGGAGCAGTTTATATCTTACTGTAACATCTCATTACTTTGATGTTTAGAGTTGAATTCTCTCTATGTTGTATACTTCATTGCGTAGAAATGGATACTCGTCCATCTCAACTCAAGCTCTTAAGTTTCACAATTCCTAGCATTTCATAGATACCCTTGTTTTCCTTCACAATCCTGAGGATTTTGGCATTTCAGGTGAACTGCAAGCATTTTCAGTGAGAACCCTCCTGAATACATACACACGCCAATAGGAGCAGTTTATATCTTACTGTAACTTCCATGTAGTTTGATGTTCAAAGATGAAATCCTCTATGTTTTACACTTCATGGAGAAGAAAAGGATAGTAGTTCATCTCAACTCCAGCTCTTAAGTTTTCAATTTCTACACTTTGGAAACCCTTGTTTTCATTTCAAATGCTGCGGGTTTCAGCCTTTCAGAAGAACTGCTAGCATGTCAGCAAGAACGCTCCTGAATACATACAGACTCCAAAGAAGCAGTGTATATCTTACTGTAACTTTATGTAGTTTGATGTTCAAGATGAAATCTCTCTGTTTTACACTTCATGCAGAAGAAAAGGATAGCAGTCCATCTCAACTCTAGCTCTTAATTTCTCGAATTCTAGCACTTCTTAGAAACCCTTGTTTTCATTCAAAATCCTGCGGATTTTGGCCTTACAGGTGAACTGCTAGCATTTTCAGTGAGATGCTCCTGCATCCAACAGACTCCAATGGAGCAGTTTATCTTACTGTAACTTCTGTGTAGTTTGGTGTTCAGTGTTGAAAGCTCTCTATGTAGCACACTTCATGGAGTACAATAGGATATCATTCCATCTCACCTCCAGCTCTTGCATTTCACGATTTCAAGCACTTAAAAACGCTTGTTCTCATTCAAAATCCAGCGGATTTCGGACTTTCAGGAGATATGCCAGCATTTTCAGCGAGACGCTCCTATATCCAAACAGACTCCAAAGGGGCAGTTTATTTTACTGTAACTTCTGTGTTGTTTGATATTAAAGAAGAAATCCCTATGTTGCACACTTCATGGAGGTAATAGGATATACTTCCATGTCACCTCCAGCTCTTAAGTATCTCGGTTTCTACACTTCTCAAAAACCTTGTTTTTATTCAAAATCCTGAAATTTTCAGCCTTTCAAGCGAACTGCCAGTGTTTTCTGTGAGAGAGCTCCTGAATACACACAGACGCCCAAGGAGCAGTTTATACTTACTGTAATTTATCTGTACTTTGACATTTAGAGATGAATTCTCTCTATGTTGCACACTTGAAAGAGTGTAATCGGATACCATTCCATCTCACCTCCAGCTCTTAAATATTAAAGCACATGATTAAAGCACTTCTCAGACACCCATGTTTTCCTACAAATTACTGCGGCTTTGAGCCTTTCAGGTGAACTGCTAGCGTTTTTAGTGTTCGCTCCAGCATCCAATAGACTGCAAAGGTGCAGTTTATATCTTACTGTAACTTTTGTGTAGTTTGATGTTTAAAGATGAAATCTCTCTATGTTGTACATTTCATGGAGTTGAGTAGGATATAATTCCAATTCTCCATCTCTTAAACATCACGATTTCTAGTACTTCCTATAAACATTGTTTTCATTAAAATCCTGCGGATTTCGGCCTTTCAGGTGAACTGCCAGCGTTTTCAGCAAGAAAGCTCTGAAACCGTACAGACGCCCAAGGAGCAGTTTATATCTCACTGTAACTTCTCTGTACTTTGACATTTAGAGATGAAATCTCTCTATGTTCCACACATGATAGAGTGTAATAGGATACCATTCCATCTTACCTCCAGCTCTTAACTATCACGATTTCAAGCACTTCTCAGTAACCCATGTTTTCATACAAATTACTGCGGTTTTGGGCCTTTCAGGCTATCTGCCAGGCTTGCAGCAAGATAGTACCTGAATCCACACAGGCTCCAAAGGAGCAGTTTATATCTCACTGTAACTTCTCTGTACTTTCACATTTAGAGATGTAATCTCTCTATATTGCACACTTGATAGTGTAATAGGATACCATTCCATCTCACTTCTAGCTCTTAACTATCACTATTTCAAGCACTTCTCAGAAACCCATGTGTTCATACAAATTACTGCAGCTTTGGGCTTTTAAGGCGATCTGCCAGCGTTTTCAGCAAGGATGCTCCAGCATCCAAACAGACTCCAAAGGAGCATTTTATATCTTACTGAAACTTCTCTGTATTTTGATGTTTAGAGATAAAGTCTCTCTATTTTGTATATTCCATGGAGTTGAATAGGATATCAGTCCATCTCAACTCCAGTTCTTAAGTTTATTGGTTTCTACACTTCTTAGAAACCCTTGTTTTCATTCAAAATCCTGGGTTTTCGCCTTTTAGGCTAGCTGCCATTGTTTTCAGCCAGAGACCTCCTGCATCCAAACAGACTCCATGGGAGCAGTTTGTATCTTACTATAACTTCTCTGTACTTTGATGTTTAGAGATGAATTCTCTCTATGTTGTACACTTCCTGGAGATGAAAAGGATAGCAGTCCATCTCCCTTCCTGCTCTTAAATTTCCCGATCTAGCACTTCCTAAAAACCCTTGTTTCCCTTCAAAATCTTGCGGATTTCGGCCTTACAGGCAAACTGCCAGCATTTTCAGCAAGAAGGTATGCATCCAATCAAACTCTAATGGAGCAGTTTATATATTATTGCAACATCTATGTAGTTTGATATGTAGAGATGAAATCTCTCTATGTAGCACACTTCATGGAGTACAATAGGATATCATTCCATCTCACCTCCAGCTCTTAAATATCACAATCTCCAGCACTTCTTAGAAACCTTTGTTTTCATTCAAAGTCCTGCGGATTTCGGCCTTTAGGGAGAACTGCCAGCATTTTCAGCAAAAATGCTCCTGCATCCAAACAGACACCAAAGGTGCAATTTATATCTTACGGCAACTTTTGTGCAGTTTGATTCTTAAGAATGAAATCGCTCTATGTTTTGCACTTCATGAGTGGAATGGGATATCATTGCATCTCATCTCCAGTTATAAATATCACGATTTCTAGCACTTCTTAGAAACATTTGTTTTCATTAAAAATCAAGTTAATTTTGGCCTTCCAAGTGAACTGCCAGTGTTTTCAGCGAGAAAGCTCCTGAATACATACAGACACCAAAGGGGCAGTTTATATCGTATTGTAACTTATCTTACTTTGACGTTTAGAGATGAAATCTCTCTATGCTGCACACTTGAAAGAGTGTAATTGGATACCATTCCACTACACCTCCAGCTCTGTGGGTTGGGCCTTTCAGGCAAACAGCCAGCTCTTTTAGCGGGAAAACGCCTGAATCCACGCAGACTCTAAAGGAGCAGTTTATATCTTATCCGTACTTTGATGTTTAGAGATAAAGTCTCTCTATGTTGTATACTCCATGGAGTTGAATAGGATACCAGTCCATCTCAACTGCAATTCTTAAGTTTCTTGATTTTTAGATCTTCTTAGGAACCCTTGTTTCCCTTCAAAATCGTGCGGATTTCAGCCTTACAGGCGAACTCTGGCATTTTCAGCAAGATGCTCCTGCATCCAAACAGACTCCAATGGAGCAGTTTATATCTTATTGTAACTTCTGTTTAGTTTGATGTTTAGAGATGAAATCTCTCATTGTAGCACACCTCATGGAGTACAATAGGTTATCATTCCATCTCACCTCCTGCTCTTAAACTTCACGATTTCAAGCACTTCTTAAAAACCCTTGTTTTCATTCAAAATCCTGCGGATATCGGCCTTTCAGGCAAACTGCCAGCATTATCGGTGAGAATGCTCCTGAATCCAAACACACTCAAGAGAGCAGTTTATTTCTTACTTTAACTTCTGTGTAGTTTGATGTTAGAGATGAAATCTCTATGTTTTACACTTCATGGAGTAGAATAGGATAAAAGTCTATATCACCTCCAGCTCTGAAGTCATGATTTCCAGCACTTCTTATTATCTTTTGTTTCATTCAAAAGCACGGATTTCGGCCTTTCAGGATTACTACCAGTTTTCAGCGAGAATGCTCCTGAATCCAAACAACTACAAAAGAGCAGTTTATATCTTAAGTAACTTCTCTGTACTTTAATGTTTAGAGATGAAATCTCTCAATGTTGTACACTTCATGGGGTAGAATAGTGAAGTCCATCTTCCCTCTAGCTCCAAAGTCATGATTTCCAGCACTTATTATCCTTTGTTTCATTCAAAAGTGCGGATTTCCGCCTTTCAGGATAACTGCCAGAGTTTTCAGCGAGAATGCTCCTGAATCCAAACAACTCCAAAGGAGCAGTATATATCTTACAGTAAATCTGTGTACTTTCATGTTTTTTTTTAATTTTTTTATAATCAAATAGTTTATATATATATACATTTCATATCTTGTGTACTTTCATGTTTAGAGATGAAATCTCTCTCTGTTATGCACTTCATGGAGTGGAATACGATATCACTCCATCTCTCTCCAGCTCTTAAGTTTCACGATTTCTAGCACTTCTTAGAAACCCTTGTTTTCATTCAAAGTCCTGCGGATTGCTGCCATTCAGCGAACTGCCAGATTTTTCAGCAAGAACCCACCTGAATCCAAACAGACTCCAAAGGAGCAATTTATATCTTACTGTAACTTCTCTGTATTTTCATTTTAGAGATGAAATCCCTCTATGTTGTACACTCCATGGAGTGGAATAGGATAGCAGTCCATCTCACCTCCAGCTCTTAAGTCATCATTTCTAGCTATGTTGTACACTTCATGAGTAGAATAGGATAGGTGTCCATCTCACCTCAGCTCTTAATTCATGATTTCTAGCACTTCTTTTTTTTTAAAAAATTATTTATATATAAATTTGACATCTTTGCTCTCCCAGGGGTTTACCCCCCTCTCTCCCCCCCATTTCCCTCCTGTCCATTGTTGTGTGCTTCAGTTTGGTGCTCAGTGTGTTTTGTCTTTTCCTCATGGCTTTTACTTTAATTTACTTATTTAAAAATTATGTCCCATATATTAGTGAAGCCATTTGACTTCTGTCTTTCTCTTTTTGACTTGCTCTGCTAGTTTGATTCATTCTGAGTACATCCATGTTGTCCAAAAGTCGTCAAATTTGTCATTCTTAATTGATGAGTAGTATTCCATCATGTATAGATACCACATTTTTTTTCAACCAGTCATCTGTTTGGGGGCACTTGGCTTGCTTCCATGTCCTTGCAATTATAAACAGTGCTGTAGTAAACATTTGAGCACAGTTGTCCCTTTGTACCCACTTTGAGGTCTCTTTTGGGTAGATTCCCAAGAGAGCAATTGCTGGGTCAAAATGAAGGTCCATTTTCATTAATTTGAGGGTCTTCTACACAGTTTTCCTGAGGTTGGACCATTTAATATTCCCAACAGCAGTGTAAAGTGTTCCTTTTTCTCCACATCCTCGCCAGCACTTGTTTCCTGTTCTTTGGATGTGGGCCATTCTTACTGGTGTAAGGTGGTATCTCATTGTGGTTTTGATTTGCAATTACCTTATTGCTAGTGATATTGAGCAATTTTTCATGTGTCTGTTGGCCATTTGTATTTCCTCTTTGGAGAAGTGTCTTTTTAGTTTTTCTCTCCATTTTTTGATTGGGCTTTTTATTTTGCTTTTGTTTAGTTGTGTGAGTTCTTTGTGGATCTTCGTTATTAAACCCTTATCACTATTGTGGAGGGCAAAAATTTTTTCCCATTCAGTTGGGCTTCTTTTAGTTTTTTCTGTTGTTTCTTTTGTTGTACAGAAGCTTTTTAGTTTGATGTACTCCCATCTGTTTATGTTTTCTTTTTCTTTTTTTTTTGCCATCTGTAGATGCTTCCAGAAAGGGATTTCTGAATTGTAATTCCTGAAGGGTTTTACCCAAATTTTCCTCTATGTATATTATGGTTTCAGGTCTGACCTCTAAGTCTTTTATCCATTTTGAGTTGATTTTTCTACATGGTGTGAGGGAGCTGTCTTGGTCCATTTTTTTACACATCTTTAGTCCAATTTTCCCAGCACCATTTATTGAATAGGCTATCTTTGTTCCAATGTAAGTTTTTCACTCCTTTGTCAAAGATTAGTTGACTATATATGTGTGGTTTCATTTCAGGGGACTCAATTCTGTTCCATTGGTCTGATTGTCTGTTTTTGTACCAGTACCAAGCTGTTTTAATTATTATGGCTTTGTAGCATAGTTTGAAGTTTGGAATTGTAATACCTCCTTTTTCTTTTTTTCTGGTCAGGAGGTTTTTTTTATATTCAAGGCCTTTTGTTATTCCATATTAATTTAATTAATTTTTGTTCTATCTCTTTAAAAAATGTCATTGGGATTTTTATTGGGATTGCATTGAATCTATAGATTGCCTTTGGTAATATGGCCATTTTGGTGATATTTATCCTTCCAATGCACGAGCAGGGAATCTCTTTCCAGTTTCTTATATCTTCTATCTCTTTTAGTAGTATTCTAAAAGTTTTCTTTGTAAAGTTCTTTCACATTTTTTTGTTTGGTTTACTCCCAGGGTTTTTTTTTTTTTTTTTGGTGCAATCGTAAATGGGATGGTTTTTCAAATTTCTTCTTCTATTTTTGTATATAGGAAAGCTACCAACTTCTGTGTGTTGATTTTGTATCCAGCTACCTAACCGAACAGGTTTATTATTTCAAGCAATCTTTCTGTGGATTTTTTGGGGTCATCTATGTAGAGGATCATGTCATCCACATATAATGATAGCTTCAGTTCCTCTTTACCTATTTTTATTCCTTTTATGCCTTTCTCTTGCCTTCTTACCCAGCTAGAACTTCCAATACAACATTAAAGAGTAATGCGGAGAGTGGGCATCCTTGCCTGGTTCTGGATCTCAACAGGAATGCTTTTAGTTTTTCCCCATTTAGGATGATGTTTGCCATAGGTTTGTCATAGATGGCTTTTATTATGTTGAGGTATGTTCCTTTAATCCCTAATTATTCAAGGGTTTTTATCATAAATGGATGCTGGACTTTGTCGAATGCTTTCTTTGCACCTATTGATATTATCATGTGGTTTTTGCTTTTCTCTTTGTTGAAAGACTTCTGGATGTTGAACCATCCATGTGCCCCTGGGATAAATCCCAGTTGGTTGTGGTGAATACTGCTTTTTATGCATCATTGGATTCGGTTTGCCAAGATTTTGTTTAAAATTTGTGCATCTGTGTTCATTAAGGGAATTGGCCTATAGTTTTATTTCTTGGAGCTGTCCTTATTAGTTTTGGTATGAGTATGATATTGGCCTCATAGAATGTGTTTGGCAGTTTTCCTTCTTTCTCTATTTTTTGGAAGAGCTTTAGTAGCGCAGGCATTATATCATCTTAGAATTTCTGGTAGAATTCATTTGTAAAGCCATCTGATTCTGGGATCTTCTTTTTAGGTAGAGTTTTGATAACTTCTTCAATTTCACTGCTTGTGATTGGTTTATTTAAATTCTCTATATCTTCCTTGTTTAATTTTGGTGAGTTGTATCTTTCTAAAAGCCTATCCATTTCATCCAGGTTGTTGTATTTGTTTCCATATAGTTGTTCATAGTAATCTCTTATTAACCTTTGGATTTCTTTTGTGTCTGTTGTAATTTAGTTCAAAATCCTGTGGATTTTGGCCTTTCAGTTGAACTGCCAGTGTTTACATGGAGAATGCTCCTGAATCCAAACAGATACCATAGGAGCAGTTTATATCTTACTGTAACTAGCTAGAGAATAGGATAGCAGTCCATCTCAACCCACTGCTTAAGTCATGATTTGCAGCAGGATTTTGAATAAAACAAAGGTAATAAGAAGTGCTAGAAATAATGACTTAAGCTCTGGAGGTGAGATGGACTGCTATCCTATTCTACTCCATGAAGTATAAAACATAGAGATTTCATCTCTAAGCATCAAACTACACAGAAGTTAAAGTAAGATATATACTGCTGTTTTGAGTCTGTTTGGATTCAGGAGCTTTCTCACTGATAATGCTGGCAGTTTGCCTGAAAGGCCGAAATCCGCAGGATTTTGAATGAAAACAAGGGTTTTTAATAAGTACTAGTAATCAAGAAACTTAAGAACTGGTGGTGAGATTGACTGCTAACTTATTCTACTCCAATAAGTGTACATAGAGAGAGCTTCCTCTCGCGACATCAAGGTAGAGAGAAGTTACAGTAAGATATGTAATGCTCCTTTGGAGTCTCTTTGGATTCAGGCGTCTTCTCACTGAAAACGCTGGCAGTTCACCTGAATGGCTGAATGCTGCAGGATTTTGAATGAAAACAAAGGTTTCTAAAAGTTCTTGAATCCGTGAAGTTTAAGAGCTGGAGGTGAGCAGGAATTTTATCTTATTAAACTATGAAGTGTGCAACACAGAAAGATTTCATCTCTAAATGTCAAAGTACAGAGAAGTAATGGTCAGATATAAATTGCTCCTTTGGAATCTGTTTGGATTCAAGATTGAAATCCAATCGCTGAAAACGCTGGCAGTTCACCTGAAAGGTTGAAATCCGCAGCTTTTTGAGTGAGAAAATGTTAATAAGAAGAGCTCAAAATCATGTCTTAACAGGTGGAGGAAAGATGGAAAATTATTCTATGCTACCCCATGAAGCGTACAACATAGAGAGATTTCATCATTTAACATCAAACTACATGGAAGTTACAGTAAGATACAAACTGCTTCTTTGAAGTCTGTGTAGATTCAGGCGTTTTTTTTTCACTGAAACCATTTGCTGAATGGCCGAAATCTGCAGGATTTTGAGGAAAACAAGGGTTTCAAAGAAGTGGTAGAAATTGAGAAATTTAAGAGCTGGAGGTGAGATGGAATGCAATCCTGTTCTACACAATGAAGTGAAAATCAGATATTTTTCATCTCTAAACATCAAATTACAGATAAGTTTTAAGAAGATAAAAACTGCTCCTTTGGAGTCTATGTATTTAGGAGAATTCTTGCTGAAAATGCTGGCAGTTCACCTGAAAGAACCAAACCCACTGTAATATCTATGAAAACATGAGTTTCTAAGAAGTGCTTGATATAATATTTAAGAGCTGGAGGTGAGATGGAATGGTATCCTATTACACTCTATCTAGTGCGCAACATAGTAAAATTTCATCTCTAAACATCAAAGTACAGAGAAATTACAGTAAGATAAAAACTGCTCCTTTGGAATCTGTAAGGATGCATGAGTGTTTTCGCTGAAAACTCTGGCAGTTAGCCTGAAATCATGAAATCTGCAGGCTTTTTAATGAAAACAAGAATTTCAAAGAAGTATAGAAACCGAGAAACTTAAGGGCTGGAAGAGATGAAGTGTTATCCTATTGTACTCCATGAAGTGTACAAAAAGTAGAGATTTCATATCTAAACATCAAACAACACAGAAGTTAGAGTAAGATATAAACTGCTCCTTTGGAGTCTTTGGATGCAGGAGCCTCTCGCTCAAAATGCTGGAAGTTCGCCTGAAAGGCTGAAATCCACAGGATTTAGAATGAAAACAAGGGTTTCTAAGAACTGCTTGAAATTGTGATATTTAAGAGCTGGAGGTGAGTTGGAATGGTATCCTATTACACTCTATCTATGTGCAACATAGAAAGATTTCACCTCTAAATGTCAAAGTACAGAGAAATTACAGTAAGATAAAAACTGCTCCTTTGGAGTCTGTATGTGTTCAGGAGCATTCTCTGAAACACTGGCAGTTTGCTTGAAATGCTGAAAACCTCAGGATTTTGAATGAAAACAAGGGTTTTTAAGAAGTGTAGAAATCGAGAAACTTAAGAGCTGAAGGTGAGATGGAGGATATCTTATTCACCTCTAGAAGTGTACAACATTGAGAGATTTAGTCTTTAAACATCAAACTAGACAGAAGTTACAGTAAGATATAAACTGCTTCTTTGTTCGGATATAGGAGTGTTTTCGCTGAAAATGCTGGCTGTTTACTGAAAGGCCAAAATCCACCCGATTTTGGAGGGAAACAAGGGTTTCTAAGAAGTGCTAAAAATGGAGAAACTTAGGAGCTGGAGGTGAGATGGACTGCTATCCTTTTCTTCTCCATGAAGTGTACAACATAGAGAGAATTCATCTCTAAACATCAAAGTACAGAGAAGTTACAGGAAGATATAAACTGCTCCTATGGAGTCTCAATTCAGGAGTGTTCTCAATTAAAACACTAGCAGTTTGCCTGAAAGTTCGAAACTTGCAGGATTTGAATGAAAATATGGTTTTCTATATGGGCAACAAGTCATGAAAATTAGGAGCTTGAGTTGAGCTGGACTGGTATCCTATTCAACTCCATGAGTGTCTAACAGAGAGAGATTTCATCTCTAAACATCCAAGTACAGAGAAGTTACAGAAAGATATAAAGTGTTCCTTTGGAATTCGTTTGGATTCAGGAGTGTTTTCGCTGAAAACACTGGCAGTTCGCCAGAAAGGCCAAAATCTGAGATTTTCAATGAAAACAAGGGTTTCTAAGAAGTGCTAGAAATTGTGAAACCTAACATTGGAGGTGAGATGGACTGCTATCCTATTCTACTCCATGAAGAGTGCAACATAGAGTCATCTCTAAATATCAAAGTATGGGGAAGTTACATTAATATATAAACTGCTCCTATGCAGTCTGTTTGGATTCAGGTGGGTTCTTGGTAAAAACTCTGACAGTTCACCTGAAAGGCAGAAATCCACAGGATTTTGACTGAAAACAAGGCTTTCTAAGAAATGCTAGAAATTGAGAAACTTAAGAGCTAGAGGTGAGAAGGACTGGTATCGTATTTAATCCATGAAGTGTCTAACAGAGAGAGATTTCATCTGTCAACACCAAATTACAGAGAAGTTACAGTAAGATATAAACTGCTCCTTTGGAGTCTGTTTGGATTCAGGATTGTTCTTGCTGAAAACACTGGCAGTTCACCTGAAAGGCAGAAATCTAAGGATTTTGAATGAAAACAAGGATTTCTAAGAAGTGCTAGAAATCATGAAACTTAAGACCTGGAGGAGAGATGGACTGCTACCCTATTCTATTCCATGAGGTTGCGACATAGAGAGATTGCATCTCTAAACATCAAAGTACAGAGAAGTTACGGTAAGATATAAACTGTTCCTTTGGAGTCTATTTGGATTCAATCGGTTTCTCCATGAAAACATGGCAGTTCACTGAAAGGCCGAAATCTGCATTATTTTGAATGAAAACAAGGGTTTCTAAGAAGTATTAAAAATCGTGAAACTGAAGAGGTGGGGGTTAGATGGACCATGAAGTGTACAGCATAAAGAGATTTCATCTTTAAACATGAAAGTACAGAGACGTTTCTGTAAGATATAAACTGCTCCTTTGGATATGTTTGGATTCAGGAGCATTCTCATCGAAAACAGTGGCATCTTGCCTGAATGGCCAAAACCAGCAGGATTTTGAATGAAAACATGGTTTCCTATGATGGGCTAGAAAACATGAAGCTTGAGAGCTGAAGCTGAGCTGAACTGGTATCCTATTTGACTCCATGAACTGTGCAACACAGAGAGAATCATCTCTAAATATCAAAGTAAAGATATCTTACAGTAAGATATAAACAGCTCCTTTGGAGTCTGTTTGGATTCATGAACATTCTCATGAAAATGCAGGCAGTTCACCTGAAAGGCCGAGATCCACAGGATATTGAATGAAAACAAGGGTTTCTAAGAAGTGCTAGAAATCATGGCACTTAAGAAGTGGAGGTTTGATGGAATGGTATCCTGTTCTAATCCATGAAGTGTACAACATAGAGATTTCATCTCTAATATCAAAGTATAGCAGTTACACTAAGATATAAACTGCTCTTTTGGAGTCTGGATGTAGGAGGGTTCTTGCTGAAACTCTGGCAGTCAACCTGAAAGCCTGAAATTCGCAGGATTTTGAATTAAAATAAGAGTTTCTAAGAAGTGCTAGAAATCGTGAAATTTAAGAGGTGGAGGTGAGATGGAATGGTACCTATTCTACTCCATCAAGTATACAACACAGTGACATTTCACCTGTAAACATGAAAGTAAAGATAAGTTATTGTAAGATATAAACGGCTCATTTGGAGTCTGGATACCTGAGCGTTCTCGATGATAACACCTGGAAGGCCGAAACCTGCAGGATTTTGAGTGAAAACATGGTTTTCTAACGGGCAAGAAATCAGAAAATTAAGAGCGGAGTTGAGCTGGAAGGTATTCTATTCGACTCCATGAAGCGTGCAACAGAAAGAGATTTCATCTCTAACATGAAAGTACAGAGAAGTTACAGTAAGATATAAACTGTTCCTTTGCAATTAGTTTGGATTCAGGAGCATTTTTGCTGAAAATGCTGGCAGTTCACCTGAAAGGCCAAATTCAGCAGGATTTTCAATGAAACAAGGGTTTCTAAGAAGTGCTAGAAATGGTGCAACTTAACATTGGAGGTGACATGGACTGCTATCCTATTCTACTCCATGAAGAGTGCAACATAGAGAATTTTCATCTCTAAACATCAAAGTAAGGGAAGTTACATAATATATAAAATTCTCCTATGCAGTCTGTTTGGATTCAGGTGGGTTCTCGGTAAAAACTCTGACAGTTCACCTGAAAGACAGATCCTCAGGATTTTGACAGAAAACAAGGCTGTCTAAGAAATGCTAGAAATCGAGAAACTTAAGAGCTGGAGGTGAGAAGGACTGGTATCGTATTTTAATTCATAAAGTGTACAAGACAGAGAGATTTCATCTGTCAACATCAAATTACAGAGAAGTTACAGTAAGATATAAACTATTCTTTGGAGTCTGTTTGGATTCAGGATTGTTCTTGCTGAAAACACTGGCAGTTCGCCTGAAAGGCAGAAATCCAAGGATTTTGAATGAAAACAAGGGTTTCTAAGAAGTGCTAGAAATCATGAAACTTAAGACCTGGAGGTGAGATGGACTGCCACCCTATTCTATTCCATGAGGTTGCGACATAGAGAGATTGCATCTCTAAACATCAATGTACAGAGAAGTTACAGTAAGATATAAACTGTTCCTTTGGAGTCTGTTTGGATTCAATCGGTTTCTCCATGAAAACATGGCAGATTGCTGAAAGGCTGGAATCTGCATTATTTTGAATGAAAACAAGGGTTTCTAAGAAGTGTTAAAAATCGTGAAACTGAAGAGGTGGGGGTTAGATGGACTGCTATCCTATACTACACCATGAAGTGTACAGTATAACGAAATTTCATCTCTAAACAATAAAGTACAGAGAAGTTTCTGTAAGATATAAACTGCTCCTTTGGAGTTATTTGGATTCTGGAGCATTTTCGTCGAAAAAACTAGCAGTTCGCCTGAAAGGCCAAAATCCGCAGGATTTTGAATGTAAACATGGTTTCCTAAGACAGGCTAGGAATCATGAAGCTTAAGAGCTGAAGCTGAGCTGAACTGGTATCCTCTTTTACTCCATGAACTGTGCAACAAAGAGAATCATCTCTAAATATCAAAGTAAAGAGTTGTTAATGCACGATATAAACAGCTCCTTTGCAGTCTGTTTGAATTCATGAGGGTTCTCATGAAAACGCAGGCAGTTCACTTGAAAGGCTGAGATCCACAGGATTTTGATGAAAACAAGGGTTTCTAATAAGTGCTAGAAATCATGAAACTTAAGAGGTGGAGGTTTGATGGAGTGGTATCCTATTCTAATCCATGTAATGTATAACATAGAGAGATTTCAACTCTCAAGATCAAAGTACAGTGAGGTTGCAATAAGATATAAACTGCTCCTTTGGAGTCTGTTTGGATGATGAAGGGTTCTTGCTGAAAACTCTGGCAGTTAGCCTGAAAGGCCAAAATCCACAGGATTTTGAATTAAAATAAGGGTTTCTAAGAAGTGCTAGAAGTTGTGAAATTTAGGAGTTGGAGGTGAGATGGGAGGTATCCTATTCTACTCTGTGAGGTGTACAACAAGTGAGATTTCACCTGTAAACATGAAAGTACAGATAAGTTATTGTAAGATATAAACTGCTCCTTTGGAGTCTGCATACACGCGTGTTCTCAATGATAACGCTGGACGTTTGCCTGAAAGGCCGAAATCTGCAGTATTTGAATGAAAACATGGGTTTCTAACTTGCTAGAAATCATGAAAGTTAAGAGCTGGGGGTGAGATGGCTGGTATCCTATTTTAATCCATGAAGTGTACAACACAGAGAGATTTTATCTCTCAACATCAAAGTACAGAGAATTTACAGTTAGATATAAAGTGCTCCTTTGGAGTCTCTTTGGTTCAGTAACATTTTCTGTGAGAACGCTTGCACATTCACCTGAAAGGCAGAAATCTGCAGGATTTTGAATGAAAACAGGGTTTTCTAAGAAGTGCTAGAAATGGAGAAACTTAAGAACTGGAGGTGAGATGGAATGGTATCCTGTTCTACTCATGAAGTGTACAACATAGATTTCATCTCAAAACATCAAAGTACAGAGAAGTTACAGTAAGATATAAACTGCTCCTTTGGAGTCGTTTTGGATTCAGGGAAGTTCACACTGAAAACGCTGGCTGTCACAAGAAAGGATGAAATCTGCAGGATTTGAATGAAAGCTTGGGTTTCTAGAGGTGCTAGAAATCATGAAAAATAAGAGATGGAGGTGAGATGGACTGGTATCCTATTCTACTCCACTAAGTGTGTAACCCAGAGAGATTTCATCTCTAAACATCCAACTTCAGAGAAGTTACAGTAGGACATATACTGCTCCTTGGGAGTCTTTGGGCTTCAGGAGCGTTCCCATTGAAAATGTTGGCAGTTCAGCTGAAAGGCCGAAATCTGCATGAATTTGAATGAAACAAGGGTTAATATCAAGTGCTAGAAATCATGACTTAAGAGCTGGAGGAGAGGGGGACTGCTATCTTATTTTACTCCATGAAGTGTACAACAGAGATATTTCATCTCTAAACATCAAAGTACAGAGACATTACAGTAAGATATAAACTGCTCCTTTGGAATCTGTTTGGATTCAGGAGCATTCTCACTGAAAATGCTGGCAGTTCACCTGAAAGACCAAAATCCACTGGATTTGAATGAAATCTAGGGTTCTAGGAAGTGCTAGTAGTTTTGAACTTAACAGCTGGAGGTGAGATGGAATGGTATCCTATTCTACTCCACCAAGTGTACAACATAGCAAGATTTCATATCTAAACATCAAACTACAGAGATGTTACAGTAAGATATATATGCTTCCTTTGCAGTCTTTTTGGATTCAGTAGTGTTCTCACTGAAAACGCTTGCAGTTCACTGGAAAGGTAATATCCGTAGGTATTTTAATGAAACAATGGTTAATAACAAGTGTTAGATATGATGACTTAAGAGTTGGAGGTGAGATTGACTTATATCCTATTCTACTCCATAAAGTGTACAACATAGAGAGATTTCATCTCTAAACATGAAAGTACAGGTAATTTAAGTAAGATATAAACTGCTCTTTTTGAGTCTGTTTGGATTCAGGAGCATTTTCCCTAAACCCTTGCAGTTTGCCTGAAAGGCTGAAATAAACAGGATTTTGAATAAAAAAGGGTTAAAAAGAATTGCTAGAAATCATGACTTGAAAGCTTTAGGTGAGATAGACATCTATCCTATTACACTCCATGAAGTGTACAACATAGAGAGATTTCAACTCTAAACATCATAGTACAGAGAAGTTAAGTAAAATATAAACTGCTCCTTTGGAATCTGTTTGGATTTAGGAGCATTCTCATTGAATCTGCTTGCAGTTCGACTGACAGGTCGAAATCGGCAGGATTTTGAATGAACAAAGTTTTCTAAGAAATGCTAGAAATCATGACAATAAGAGGTGGAGGTGAGTAGGACTGGTAGCCTATTGTACTCCATGAAGTGTCCAACTAGAGAGATTTCCTCTCTAAACATCAAATTTCAGATAAGTTACAGCAAGATATAAAGTGCTACTTTGGTGTCTGTTTGGATTCAGGAGGGTTCTTGCTGAAAATGCTGGCAGTTCGCATATAAGGCTGATCCGCATGATCTTGAATGAAACAAGGTTTAAGTGTGCTGTAAATTGTGAAACTTAAGAGTTGTAGGTGAGATGGAATGGTATCCTATTCTCCTTCATGAAGTGTGCAACATAGAGAGATTTCATCTCTACACATCAAAGTACAGAGAAGGGGTACAGTAACATATAAACTGCTCCCTTGGAATCTGTGTGAATTCAGGAACCTTCTCCCTGAATATGCTGGCAGTTTGCCTGAAAGGCTGAAATCGGAATTTGAATATAGTAATTGTTATTAAGAATTGATAGAAATTATGACTTGAGAACTGCAGGTGAGATGGACAACTATCCTATTCTACTCCATGATGTGTACAACATAGAGAGATCACATCTCTAAACATTAAACTACAAAGAATTTACAGTAAGATGAAAACTGCTCCTTTGGAATCTATTTTGATTCAGGAGCCTTCTACCTGAAAGCTCTTGCAGTTCGACTGAAGGGCTGAAATCTACAGGAATTTGAATGAAATAAGGGTTAATAAGAAGCACTGGAAATCATGAAACTTAAGAGCTAGAGTTGAATTTGACTGGTATCCTATCCTACTCCATGAAGTATACATAGAGCGAGATTACATCTCTAAAAATCAAACTACAGTGAAGTTAAAGTAAGATATAAACTGCTCCTTTGGAGTCTATTTGGATTCAGGTGGATTCTCGCTGAAATCACTGGCAGTTCACCTGAAATGCAGAAATATTCAGGATTTTGAATGAAAAAAAAAGGGTTTATAAGAAATGCTCGAAGTCGTGAAACATAAAAGGGAGAGGTGAGATTGTCAGCTATCCTTTTTTACTCCATGAAGTGTACAACACAGAGATTTCATCTCTAAACACCAAAGTACAGAGAAGTTACAGTAAAATATAAACTGCTCCTTTCAAGTATGTTTGGATTCAGGAGCCTCTTCACTACAAACGCTGGCAGTTCACCTGAAAGGCAGAAATCCACAGGAATTTAATGAAACAAGGGTTAATAAGAACTTCTAGAAATCATGACTTGATAGCTGGAGGTGAGATGGACAGTTATCCTATTCTACTCCATGTAGTTTACAACATAGAGAGTTCATCTCTAAAATCAAAGTACAGATATGTTGCAGTAAGATAGAAAATGCTCCTTCGGAATTTGTTTCATTTCAGGGGCATTCTCGCTGAAAACCCTGCCATTTCACCTGAAAATCAGAAATCCACAGGAATTTAAATGAAATAAGGGTTAATAAAAAGTGGTAGAAATCATGACTTAGGAGCTGGAGGTGAGATGGACAGTATCCTGTTCTACTTCATTAAATGTTCAACAAACAGGGATTCATCTCTACAGCAAAGTACAGTGAAGTTACAGTAAGATATAAGGAGCTCCTTTGCAGTTCTTTTGGTTTCAAGAGCGTTTTCACTGAAAATGCAGGCAAGGCCCCTGAAAGGCCAAAGCTCAGTGTTTCAAGTGAAAAGAAAGGTTTCCATAAGTGCTGGAAATAATGAAACAAAAGAGCTGGAGGTTTGATGGACAGATGTCCTGTTCTACCCCATTAAGTGTACAACGTATAGAGTTGTCTTCTCTAACAGCAAAGTACAGAGAAGTTACAGTAAGATGAAAGAGCTCCTTGCAGCCTGTTTTGTTTCAAGCACATTTTCGCTGAAAAGGCATGCAAGTCCCCTGAAAGGCCGAAATCCTCAGTGTTTGAATGAAAATAAGGGTGTCCAAGATTTCTGAAAATCATGAAACCAAAGAATTGGAAGTGAGATAGACAGGTATCCTGTACTTCTCCATTAAGTGTACAACATAATAGATGTCTTCTCTTTAGAGAAACGTACAGAGAAATTACAATGGATATAAAGAACTCCTTTGCATTCTGTTTGATATCAAGAGCCTTTTGCTGAAAATGCAGGAAAGTGCCCTGAAAGGCCAATATCCTCAGTGATTCGAGTGACCACAAGAATTTCCAAGAATTCTGGCATTCATGAAACTAAAGAGCTGGAGGTGAGATGGACAGGTATCCTGTTCTCCTCCATTAAGTGTACACCATACAGAGATTTCTTCTCTGTACAGCAAAGTAAAGAGATGTCACAGTAAGATAGAACAAGTTCCATGCTGTCTGTTTGGTTTTAAGATCGTTTTAGCTGAAAATGCAGGCAAAGCCCCTGAAATGACAAAATCCTCAGTGTTTCAAGTGAAAACAAGGATTTCCAAGAAGTTATGAAAATCATGAAACTAAGAGCTGTAGGTGAGATTAACAGGATCCTGTTTTACTCCATTAAGTATACACATACAGAGATTTCTACTCTGTACAGCAAAATACAGAGAATTATAGTAGATATACAGAGCTTCTTTGTAGTCTGTTTGGTTTCAAGAGCGTTTTCACTGAAAATGCTGGCAAGTGTACTGAAAATTCAAAATCCTCAGTGTTTTGATGAAAACATGGATTTTAAGGATTTCTGGAAATCAAGAAATAAAAGAATGGAGGTGAGTTGGACAGGTATCCTTTTCTACTGCTTTAAGTGTACTGCTTTAAGTGTACAACATACAGAGATTTCTTCTCTTTATAGCAACATACAGAGAAGTTACAGTAAGATATAAAGAGCTCCTTTGAGATCTGTTTGGTTTTCATAGAGTTTTCGCTGAAATCGCAGACAATTCACATGAAAGTCCATAAATCTCTGTTTTTGAGTGAAAACAAGGGTTTCCTGGAAGTAATACGAAACATGACACTAAAATTGCAGTTAGATGGACTGTATCTTGTCCTACTCTATTAAGTGTACAAATACACAGATTTCTTCTTTGTACAGCAAAGTAAGAGAAGTTACAGTAAGATATAAAGAGTTCCATTGCAGTCTGTTTGGTTTAAAGAACGTTTTCACTAAAACACATGCAGGTCCCCTGAAAGGACGAAATTCCTCAGTGTTTTGGGTGAAAACAAGGGTTTCCTAGAAGAGCTGGAAATCATGAAACTAAAGAGTTGGAGGTGAGATGGACAGGTATCCTGTAATATTCCATTAATTGTACAACATACAGAGATTTCTTTTCTTTACAGCAAAGTTCAGAGAAGTTACATTAAGATCTAAGGAGCCTTTCCAGTCTGTTTGGTTTCAAAAGCATTTTCACTGAAAATGCAGGCAAGTCCCCTTAAAGTCTGTAATCCTCAGTGTTTCAAGTGAAAACAAGGGTTTCCAAGAAGTGATGGAAATCATGGAACTAGGAGCTCTAGGTGAGATTGACTAGATCCTGTTCTACTCCATTAAGTGTACAACGTACAGAGATTTCTTCTCTGTACACCAGAGTACAGAGAAATTACAGTAAGATAGAAAGTGCTCCTTTGCAGTGTGGTTTCATGTAAGAATTCACTGAAAATGAAGGCAAGTCCCCTGAAAGACCGAAATCCTGAGTGTTTCGAGTGAAAACAAGGGTTTCCTAGAAGTACTGGAAATAATGAAACTAAAGAGTTGGAGGTGATGGACAGGTATCCTGTTATACTCCATTAAGTGTACAACATACAACAATTTCTTCTCTTTACAGTAAAGTACAGAGAAGTTACAGTTAGATATTAAGTGCTCCTTTGCAGTCTGTTTGGTTTCAAGAGCGTTTTCACTGAAAACACAGGCAAGACCCTTAAAAGGCCAAAATGATCAAGATTTTGCATGAAAGCAAAAGTTTACATGAAGTGTCAGATATCATGAAACTAAAGAGGTAGAGGTGAATTGGACAGGTCACCTCCATCAATTGTACAACATACAGAGATTTCTTCTGAACACAGCAAAGTACATATTAGTTCCAGTAAGATATAAAGTGCTCCTTTGCAGTCTGTTTGGTTACAAGTGCGTTTTCACAGAAAATGCAGGCAAGACCCTGTAAAGGCTGAAATCCTCAATGTCTCGCGTGAAAACAAGGGTTTCCAAGAATTCCTAGATATCATGAAACTAAAGAGCTGGGGTGAGATGGACAGGTAACCTGTTCTATTCCATTAAGTATAAAACACACAGAGAATATGTTCCTGTACAGCAAAGTACAGATAGTTACAGTAAGATATAAGGAACTCCTTTGCAGTTCTTTTGATTTCAATAGAGTATTCACTGAAAAGCAGGCAAGTCCCCTGAAAGGGTGAAATCCTCAGTGCTTAGAGTGAAAACTAGTGTTTACTAGAATAGCTTGAAATCATGAAACAAAAGAATGGAGGTGATATGGACAGGTATCCTGTTCTACTCCATTAAGTGTACAACATACAGTTATTTCTTCTCTTTACCACAACATACAGAGAAGTTACAGTAAGATATAAAGAGCTGTTTGGTTTTCAGAGTTTTCACTGAAATCGTGGGCAAGTCCCATGAAAGTCCATAATCCTCAGTGTTTCAAGTCTCTATTCCAGCAGTTGTTTCATGATTTCCAACACCTCTTGGAAAAGTTTGTTTTCATGGAAAATCCTGAAGATATCGGCCTTTCAGTATACTTAAGTGCATATTCAGTGAAAATGCCCATGAAACCTTACAGACTCTAAAGCTCTTTATATCCCACTGTCTTCTCATCACTAGTCTGTGCATAGAAGCATTCTTTATCTTGTACACTTATGCAGTAGAAGATGATACACAACCGTCTCTGTTGCAGCAGTTTAGTTTCAGGATTTGCACATTATTGGTAAAGCTTCTTATCATGCAAAATCCTGAGGATTTCATGCTTTCAGTACACTTAGGTGCATCTACAGCAAAAATGCTCCTGAAACCAAAGAGACTCTACAGGAGTTCTTTATATCTTACACTATATATCTGGACTTGTCTGTGAATAGGAGATATCTCTGGATCTTGTACACTTAATGAAGTAGAAGATGAAATGAACCATCTCTATCCCAGCAGTTTAGTTTCACGATTTCCAACATTCTTGGACAAGTTTGATGTCATGGAATATCCTGCGCATTTCAGCATTTCGGTGCACCTAGCAGTATATTAAGTGTAAACGGTCTTGAAAACCTAACAGACTCCAAAGGAGCTCTTTATAGTCTACCTTTTCTTCTCATTACCCGCCTATGTATAGAAGCAATCTCTAGATTGTACACTTATGCAGTAGAAGATACCTTACCATCTGTGTTCCAGCAGTTTAGTTTCACGATTTCCAACATTATTGGCAAAGCTTGTTTTACTGAAAATTCCTGAGGATTTTGGACTTTCATTACCCTTCGCTGCCTTTTCAGTGAAAATGCTCTTGAAAGCTAATAGACTGCAAAGGAGCTCTTTTTATCTTACTTTTCCTTCTCATCACTTGCCTGTGCATAGGAGCATTCTGTATCTTGTACATTTAGCTAGTGCACTTATGCAGTAGAAGATGATACCTTACCATCTGTGTTCTAGTTGTTTAGTTTCCTGATTTCCAACATATTGGACAAGCTTGTTTTCATGGAATTCCTGAGGATTTCAGCCTTTCAGTATACTTCTCTGCCTTTAAAGCAAAACACCATGAAACCTAACAGACTCCAAAGGAGCTCTTTATATCTTACCTTTTCTTCTCATCACTGTCTTTATATCTTACCTTTTCTTCTATGCATTGTGTATAGAAGCAATTTGTATCTTCTAACTTATGTACCAGAAGATGATACACAGCCATCTTTATTCCAGCCGTTTAGTGTCATGATTTCCAACACTTCGTGAAAAGCTTGTTTTCATGGATTCCAAAGGAGCTCTTTTTATCTTACTTTTTCCTTCTCATCACTTGTCTGTGCATAGAAGCATTCTGTATCTTGTACATTTAGCTTGTAGAAGATGCAGTAGTAGATGATATGCAGCATCATCTTATGCAGTAGATGATACCTACCATCTGTGTTCCAGAAGTTTAGTTTCAACATTTCCAACATTGTTCCACTTTGGGTGCCCAATCAGCATGCATAAGCATGGGGTGTCCCTCGGACATGCCTCCCAGGCACTCCCTCTGAATCCGCCACCCGCTACCCAGCCCACGACACACTACCCTGGTACCACGCCACACCATGTTCTTTGGGTGCCCAACCAGCACACATCAGTGTGAGACATCCGTTGGACACAGCTCCCAGCCACTCCCTCTGAAGCCCACCACCTGCTATCCAGCCTGCCATCTGATACCCAGGTGCATTACCATATCGTGCCACTTCAGGTGCCCACCAGAGCGATCCAGCACAGGTCGTCCCTTGGACACAGCTCCCAGCCACTCCCTCTGAAGCCTGCCACCTGCCACCCAGGTACCGTGCCACTCGTGCAATTTCGGGTGCCCAAACAGAGGGCAGCAGTGTGGGGCGACCCTTGAACTCCCCTCCCAGCCACTCCCTCTGAAGCCCACCACCCACTACCCAGGTACTGTGCCACCTAGTGCCACTTGGGGTGCCAAAATGGAGCGCTCCAGTGAAGAGGGGTCCCTCGGACATGCCTCCAAGCCACTCCCTCTTAAGCCCGTCACCTGCTACTCAGCCAGCTACCTGCTGCCCAGGTACCGCACCACATTGGGTCACTTTGGGCGCCAACCAGCATGTATCAGCGCGGGCCTACCTCGTACACGCCTGCAAGTCTCTCTCCCTCTGTAGCCCACCACCTGCTACCCAGGTACCGCATCACAACGTGCCACTTAGGACACCTATCCAGCGCACCTCAGCGCGGGGCCTTCCTTGGACACGTATCCCAGAAACTCCATCTGAAGCCCAACACCCGCTCACAGCCCGCACACCCGCTACCCAGGTACCACACCAGATCGTGTCACTTCGGGCACCCAACCAGTGCGCATCAGTGCAGGGTGTCACTCGGACATGCCTCTGAGGCACTCCTCTGAAGCCTGCCACCCGCTACGCAGCCAGCCACCTTCTACCAGTTACTGCGCCACATCATGCCACTTCGGGCACCCAATCACCGTGCATCAGCATGGGGCTTCCCTCAGACATGCCTCCCAGCCACTCCCTCTGAAGCCCACAACCCGCTACCCAGCCTGCCATCCACTCACCTGGTATGGTGCCACATTGTGCCACCTTGGGAACCCAAACAGTGCACATCAGCATGGGGCATCCCTAGGACGCAGATCCCAACCTCTTCCTCTGAGGCCCACCACCCGCTACCCAGGTACCACACCACACAGTGCCACTTCAGGCGCCGAAACAGTGTGCATCAGCGATGGGCGTTCCCTTGGACATGACTTCCAGGCACTCCAACTGAAGACCACCACCCACTACCAGCCTGCCACCCACTACCCTGGTTTCGCGCCACATCGTGCCACTTCGGGTGCCCAACCAATGCGCATAGGCTTGGGACGACCTCGGACACGCCTCCCAGCCACTTCCTCTGAAGACCAAGTACCACTACCCAGGTACTGTGCCACATTGAGCCTCTTTGGGTGCCCAAACAGCATGCATCAGTGTTGGGACTACCTTGGACACAACTACCAACTAATCCTCTGAAGCCCGCCACCCGCTACCCAGGTACCAGGCCACATCATGCCAGTTCGGGCCTCAACCAGCGCACATTAGCATGGGGTGTCCCTTGGAGATGTCTCCCAGACAATCCCTCTGAAGCCTGTCACCCACCACCCAGGTCTCACTCGCTACCCAGGTACCATGCCACAAAGTGCCAATTTGGGTGCACAACTAGCATGCTCAGTGTGGGGAGTCCCTCGGACGCACCTCCCATCCACTCCCTAAGAAGCCCGACACCTGCTACCCAGGTACCGCACCTCATCGTGCCACTTTGGGTGCCCAACCAGCTTGTATTAGTGTGGAGTGTCCCTTGGACACAACTCCCAGCCATTCCCTATGAAGCCCGCCACCTGCTACCCAGCTCGCCACCCGCTACCCAGGTACTGTGCCACATTGTGCCACTTCAGGTGCTCAACAAGTGCTCATTAGTGCTGGACGTCCCTCGGACACATGTCCCAGCCACTCATTATGAAACCAGCTACCTGCTACCCAAGTACCGTGCCACATTATGCCACTTCGTGTGCCCAACCAGAGCACATCAGCATGGAGCGTCCCTCGGACACACCTCCCACCCACACCCTTGAAGCCCACCACCCACTACTGAGCTTGACACCCGCTACCCAGATACTGCACCACATCATGCCACTTCTGGAGCCCAACCAGCACGCATTAGAATTGGGCATCCCTTGGACACACTTCCCAGCCACTGCCTCTGAAGCTCATAGCCCGCTACCCAGGTACCACACCACATCATGCCTCTTTGGCACCCAACCAGCACACATCAGCATGGAGCATCCCAGGGACATGCCTCCCAGACACTCCCTCTGAGTCTGCCACATGCTATCCAGCCCACCACCTGCTACCCAGTACCGCACCGCATTGTGCCACTTCGTGTGCCCAACCAGAGCGCTTCAGTGTGGGGAGTCCCTTGGACACGATTCCCTGCCACTTCTTCTGAAGCCCACAACCTGCTATCCAGCCCGCCACACTCTACCCTGGGACCATGCCACATTGTGCCACTTGGGTGTCAACCAGCGCTCATTAGCACTGGACATCCCTCAGACATGTGTCCCAGCCACTCCCTATGAAACCCGCCACCTGCTACCCAGGTACCATGCCACATGGTGCCACTTTGGGAGCCCAACCAGCATGCATCAGCATGGGGCATCCATCGGACACGCCTCCCAGTCACTCCCTCTGAAGCTCAACAACCACACTCAGACACTGCACCACATCGTGCCACTTTGTGTGCCCAACCAGTGCACATCAGCATGCGGCATCCCTCAGACATGCCTCCCAGCCACTCCCTTTGAAGCCCGCCTCACGCTACCCATGTACCATGCAACATTGTGCCACTTTGGGTGCCCATCCAGCACATCACTGTGGGGCATCCCTAGGACACGCATGCCAACCACTCCCTCTGAAACCCACCACCCACTACCAAGTTTGCCACCTGCTACCTATGTACTGCACCACATCGTGCCACTTCAGGGGCCAACCAGCACGCATCAGCATGGGGCATCCCTCAGACATGCCTCCCAGCCAACTCTCTGAAGCCCATCACTGTTACCCAGGTACCTCACCATATCATGCCACTTTTGGTGCCCAACCAGCATGCATCAGCATGGGGCATCCATCGGACTCACCTCCCAACCACTCCCTCTGAAGGCCGCCACCAGGTACCCAGGTACCGTGCCACATTGTGCCACTTTGGGTGCACAATAGCACGTATCAGCACCGGGCATCATTCGGACATGCCTCCAGCATACTCTCTCTGATCCCCGCCACCCTCTACCCAGATACTATGTAATATCGTGCCACTTTGGGTACCCAACCAGTGTGCATCAGCGTGGGGTGTCCCTTGGACACACCTCCCAGTCACTCGCTCTGAAGCCCACCAGCCGCTACCATCCCGTCACCCGCTAACCCAGTATCATGCCACATCATGCCACTTCGTGCGCCCATCCAGAATGCATCAGTGTGGGGCATCCCTCGGACATGCCTCCAAGACACTCCCTCTGTAACCTGCCACCTGTTACCCAGGTACCATGGCATATTGTACCACTTCGGACTCACAACCAATGCACATCGGCACAGGTCATCCCTCAGACATGCCTCCCAGCAACTCCCTCTGAAGCCCGCCACCTGCTACCCGGGTCCCATGTCACATCATGCCACTTCGGGAGCCCAACCAGCATGCATCAGTGCAGGGCAATCCTTGGACAAGCCTCCCAAATGCTCCCTCTGTATCTGCTACCAGGTACCCAGGTACCATCCCACGTGGTGTCATTTCAGGTGTCCAACCAGCTAGCATCAGCCTGGGGCGTCCCTTGGACACGCCTTCCAGCTACGCCCTCTGAATCCTGCCTTTCGCTACCCAGTCCGGCATCCGCTACCCAGGTGCTGCGCCATATCGTGCCACTTCAGGCACACAACCAGCGTGCATCTGGAGGGGTGTCCTTCGGACATGCATCCCAGTCACTCCCTATGATGCTCACCAACAGCTACCTAGCTCGCCACCCACCACCCAGGTACCACGCCACATTGTGCCACTTTGGGCACCCAAATAGCGCGCATCAGCTCGGGGTGTCTTTCAGACACATCTCTCAGCCACTCCCTTAATCCTGCCACCCTCTATGCAGGCACCACACCACATCTTGCCTTTGGGCGCTCATCCAGTGCGCATCAGTGTGGGGCATCCCTAGGACACGCCTCCCAGTCACTCCCTCTGAAGCCCGCCACCCACTACCCAGTTACCGTGCCACATCGTGCCACTTCGGGTGCTCAACGAGAGTACATCAGCCCAGGCCGACCCTTGGACATGCCTCCCAGCCATTCCCTCTGAAGCCCGCCACCCACTATCTAGGTATCATGCCACATCATGCCACTTCGGGTGCACAGCCAGCATGCTTCAGTGCAGTGGGTCCCGGGGACATGCCTTCCAGCCACTCCCTCAGACACAACTCCCAGCCACCCCCTTTGAAGCCAGCCATTCGCTACCCAAGTACCGCACCACATCATGCCACTTCGGGCGCCCAATCAGCGCGCAGCACCATGGGTCGTCCCACGGACACACCTCCCAGCCACTCCCTCTGAAGCCTGCCAACCACTACCAACCTGCCCCTGCTACCCAGGTACTGCCCCACATCATGCCACTTTGGGTACCAACCAGCGCGCATCAGTGTGGGGCATTCCTTGGACATGTCTCCCATAACTCTCTCTGATGACCGCCACCCGCTACCCAGATATTGTGCCACATCATGCCACTTTGGGTGCCCTGCCATCGCAATGAGCACGGGGCTACTCTTGGACACACCTCCCAGCCACTCCCCCTGAAACATGCCACCTGCTACCTAGGTACTGTGCCACATCATGACACTTTGGGCACACAAGCAGCTAACATCAATGCGGGGCGTTCCTCGGACATGCCTCCCAGCCTCTCCTTCTAAAGCCTGACACCCGCTACCCAGCCCACCACCCACTATCCAGGTACTGTGCCACATCGTGCCACTTCGGGTGCCCAACCAGCATGCATCAGCATGGGGTGTTCCTCGGACACGCCTCACTGCAACTCCCTCTGAAGGCTGCCACCCGATACCCAGCCTGTTACCCGTTACCCAGGTACTGCGCCACATCGTGCCACTTCGGGGACCCAACCAGTGCGCAGCACCATGGACCATACCTTGGACATGCCTCCCTGCCACTCCCATGAAGACTGCCACCAGCTACCCAGCATGCCACCCCCTATCCAGCCCACCACCCACTACCCAGGTACCGTTCCACATCGTGCTACTGTGGTGCCAGCACTGATAAAGACTATAAGCAAAATCTCAGCTGTACACAAAAACACTAAATTTCATTTATGGAAGCAAAAAAGAAATTGTGGGCAAATAAAAACAACAAACAAATCAAAGCTTGGAAAGTACTGACAGCAGACACACGCACACATACACACAAAAAATCTAGATTAAAAGTTATCAATGTATACCAAGTACAAGTATAGAAAGCACAGAAACTCAACACCACAGCAACTCAGACACAAACTGGAAAGAGTCATAAGCTGTCTTCTGGAGAAACTTTGAATTAGGGTTTGCATATCAGAGGATTCCATATATGTAAGGCCTCCAGCAGAGACTCAAATTTAACAGTCTATTGGCTCCTTCAGTGGTAGACTGCAGAGAGGATCTGCAGAATATCAGGGCTGACATTCCAGTCCAGAAGTTCAGGTGCAGCTGTGTGACAACAGCTGAGACAGGGAAAGGGCTACTTTCCGCAAACAACCCACAGAAACAAGAAGCAATTCAGACAGAAAAACAATAACCACAACCGTGTACTCTACATGTCAACTAATACCCAATCAGCAATCACTCAACACGTAGAACAAGACCAAAGAGAAAACACGGGAAGGAAGAAAAGTACAAACACACAAGCAAGCCAAAAGGGAAGCAATTCTTCACCGAAAGATAAACAATCTCCTGAAACCAACAAGGAGGACTAAGAAGAATTGGATAATATGACAGATAAAGATTTCAGACACATCATGATAAAAACACTAAATGAGATAAGAGAAGTAGAAAAATACAAAAAAAGAATGCAGCAAAATGAACATTACCATTGTCGAACAGAAGAAAGAGATTGAAACACTAAATAAGAAACTGAAGGAGGTACAGTTTATAAGAGGAGCAATAGAAGATATCAAAAATGCAGAGAAAAGCCATGAAAGCAGGCTAGAAGAAATTGAAGAATGAATCAGCACACTAGAGGATACAGAAATAGAGAGAATGAAAAGAGAAAAAGAGAGAGAAAAACAAAGTAAGAAGACAGAAGAAAAAATCAGAGATCTATCAGATACTTTAAAGAAAGGAAATATAAGAATAATTAGAATCCCAGAAGCAGAAGAGAAAGACATAGGAAATGAAAGTCTTTTTAAAGCAATAATGGAAGAGAACTTCCAAAATCTGAAAAATGAAATGAATATAGAAGTACAGGAAGAAAAAAGAACACCAAACTACTTTAATGAAAAAACAAACAAACAAACCTACAGTCAGGCACATCATTGTAAAACTTCCAAGAACCCAAGATAAAGAAAAAATGAGAATGACTAGAGAGAAAAAACAGATAACCTACAAACGAAAACCCATTAGGCTGACCTCAGATTTCTCAGAAGAGACTCTCCAAGCAAGGAGAGAATTGAGCCACATCTTCAAAAAACTCCAAGACAAAAAGAGATATACTTTTTGAATACTCTACCCTGCAAAGCTGTCCTTCTTCTATGAAGGAAAAATTAGAATCTTCTCAGATAAACAAAGTTTCCAGAAATTTGCTACCACCAAACCCCCACTACAAGAAATCTTGCATGAAGTCTCAAGTACAAAGCCCTCAGAAAAATAAATAGAACGAACATAACAAGAAACTAAGGGAACCTTAAAATGTCTACCAGAAAACCAACTCTAGAACCTCAAACATCAATAATCACTCTAAATGTTAATGGTCTTAATTCAGCATAAAGAGACACAGAGTAGTGGACTGGATCAAAAGGCAGAACCCAACTTTCTGCAAGAAACACATCTAATCTCCGAAGACAAGCATAGACTGAAGGTAAGAGGATGGAAAACAACCCTATAAGCAAACAGCCCCTCCAACAAGGCAGGGGTAGCCATTCTCATAGCAGACAAAGCAGATTTCAA
>PVHY01018276.1:0-18496 GCA_004024945.1 Uropsilus gracilis
AAAAAAAAAAAAAAAAAAAAAAAGAACGTGTCAAAACTTACTACTCAAGGAAATGAAATAAAATGATGAAGCTGGGCACGGTAGTGTGCACCTGTAATCCCAATGCTGGGAGGCTGAAGCTAGGGATCGCTTGAGTCCACAGGTTTGGGACTACCCAGGGCAACATAGCAAGACATATTCTCTAGAAAAAAAATAAAAACAAAACAAAAATAAAGTGATGCACCCTCCTAATTTTTGGTTAATCAGGTTAACAAAAACATCCAATATGGTCAAGAATAAGAGTGAAAGAGTAATTATAATACATTGCTTTGTAAACTGATAGGACTACTGGAGGAAATTTCAGAAGTTACCAATCAAAAGAATATATGCTATAGACATAGTTTACAGAAAATTTAACTACAGGTAACTTTTAAACAGGTGAAAATATTCTCATATCTCATAATAGGCGTCAGAGCTACACCAGGGTACTATTTTCCCCTCATGGAATTGACAGAGCCCAAAATTTTATAACAAAATGTTGCTGAGAATGTGAGGAAGCAACTTTTTTGAAGTACTTTTATTTTTGAGACTAGGTCTCGCTATTTTTGCCTGTGGAACCGCAGGCTCATGTTGTCCAGGGTACCATGGACTCAAGCAATCCCCAGCCTCAGCTTCCCAGGTAGCTGGGATTACAGGCGCACACCACCATGCCCAGCTATTTTTGGGGACTAGATCTCCCTATGTTGCCCCGGGTGGGTCTCAAACCCAAGGACTCAAGCAATTCCCAGTCTTAACCATGCTCCATAAGCTGTGCTTTAAGCCGTGCCTGGCTTCAACTTAATTTCTGTATCAAATCATCCCTTTTCCTTAGTATCATTCAAAGGAGCTCTCCCTTTCTCTTACAGGTGAGTCAGAATTTTGGAGGCTAACGCAATACCAGCTTTGAAGGGCCATTTCTTGCAAGTCGTCTTTCTCAACAGTTCCCATTATCCTGAGTCAGGAAGTCACCTTGTTCTCAGCTACTTGCCTCAAGCTGCTTCTGCGTAAGCACAGGACACAGAAATAATTCCAGAGTTTTTATCTGTTGTAAAACTGGCCCTGCACATGAGGCAGACACTGGTGAATTAACCAGTGAATTTATTCACTTCTCTACACCCATTAGTCTGAGCAGGAATCAGTCAATACAATGTTCTGTAAATATGTTTATAGGATAAGTGTGCAAGAGCAAGTGAGAAATAAATTACAATTCTTTTGGTTGCAAGAAATAGAAATTAAGCTAGATTAGAGCAAAGGAGAGATTTACATCTTGGGGGATTAATTATATTTTTTATCGATGTTAAGGTGGTCTACAAATTTACATATGATTTAGGGGCGTTGTTTCGCTCCTCTCCAGGTGTGTGCATAGTAGGACTCTTTGAGAGGTTTTGTAGAGTTTTGTTTGGTTGTGTTGTCAACAGTACTGTCCAGGCTTACAAATTCTCAGTTCAAGAGCCCCAATTCCTAGGAGAAAGGGCCCAAGACAGCAAGCCTGGGTTAGTTGTCATGTTGGATGAGTTGTGACAAGAGTAGTAGGAATACAAATTTAGGGAGTAATTTACAGAGGGCAAAGGTGGCTAGTTGAACTTTTACCCTACTAATTCTCTTAAAGGAGTACCCTTGAGAGAACAGCACATGTGAAAATAACTAAAGGAGGAACTTTGCTGGTTTGTTTTGAAAATGGCAGAGAGCCTCGGAAGCTGGAAGTGGTAAAAAGAAAAGTGGAAAAAGGTAAGAATGGTATGTAGGTTGATAAGAATCTGTCTATTGAAATTTTTCAAGTATTGGGCTCTGGACTGCCATGTAGGCAATGGGAGATTTTAAACAGGGGGAAATGTAAAATGCCAATCTAGTAAAACATCAACGTGTCAAATGTTTGATGTGAAGCAGGAAGAAATGGTTTTCAGTGAAAACAAATTGAAAAAGCCATTAGAATGATTCAGTTGTGAGGAAATGGAATATCAGTGAAATTGGGAAGGAAGTTTTAAAGCAAAGCTTGGGTCAGTCCTTGGTAACTGATCATATAGAACCACTGATGGAAGTGGAAGTGTCAGAACTGACTGACATTTTAGGCTTGGTGACAAAACACAATAGCTGCTTTTCAGGAGGTGGTGCTTTTGAGAATCTGCTTGAAACATTGTTAGTATATGTTAATTTGGTGGGGGGGTTCCAAGTGACAGTGCCTTCCAGGTTTTGAGCACAGTTATTGCCAGTGAATAATGGTAAGAAGCCAAATGTGAGGTCTTGGTTTTGCTCCCACCTGTGTTATTGAAACTGATGTTAGAGCAAGAACAAGTCTCTTGGGAAGTGTGTAAGTTTATAGGTATCAGTCATAGATTAGTAACATATTTCTAACTCAAATCTGTAAGAACACAGAGCTAAAACTCAGTGAAAGTACCCAAACTAGTCACTTCGTGTTGCATAAAGCATCAATGTTCAGATCCTACAAGTAGCAATAAACTTCCAGAAGCTCCTCTTTTTACACTCTCCAAGGGAAGCTGTGAACAGCATGAGGTAGTTACACCTTGTTTTGTATCTTTCCTAAATACAATTGTATCTTTAGATCTTAGTTTGTGTCAGTGATGTGCTCATTCCAGTCTTGTTTCTGAAAGGAACAGTTCAATCATCAAAAATACTAGTCAATATTGTGCTGCATTTGTAAGTTGAATAGGCTGCAGCAGTCAGGGAAAGCAAAGGAAATAACATGTTAAGTCCTTTAACATACTGTGAGCCTGTCTGGGTAAACAGTTTGGCTTTTGGTTTTTTGGAGGGGTGTTAAATATTGAAGAGAATGTATATCCTCTTAAAAAATCAAATACAAGTGCCATTACATATACATTGCTAGACATTTAATTACAGAAATCCCTTAGGTGAAGAACTGGGTAAAGAGGGATGGAGACCATTTTGTGTTTTCCTTTCCCGTTTACATATTTTAATAGACTTGTTGCTTTATTCAATTATAAAACCCTGAATTCTTAAATAGACAAATCCTGAAGCTACATCTTCATATTCAATCCAGAGCATTTGTTGACATCAGTGCAGTAAGACAATGACCCCTGCCTGAGCTTACATTGCAGTGTGGTCAACTCTGAAAGTTCTAGCAGGAAATGGTGACCCATTTAAAATTGTTCTTTAAACTATTGAAGTTGTTGATTTAAGATTTGATTGAGGGTAATTTTCACAGTCACTGTTTTCAAGTTCCTAGAATAAAATTGGACTGATGATTAGTATGCACATCTATTACTCAGGAAATTCAAACAGTTTTAAAAGAAAGTAATAGAAAAAGCAAAAAGAAAAGAATGTTTGAGAGCTTTAGCTGCTATTACTAAGGAAACCAACTCTGTTTGCCCCTTTCTCTAGCTAAAAAAAAAAAAAAAGGCAAAATGTTTGATAGACTAAAGAAAAACCTAAGAGATAAAATATATTTTTATATTATCTCATTTAAGGATTTCAATTTTAAAAAATTTCTTTCTCTATTTTGTGTTACGTATACAAATTCATTGTGGAAACAATTAGAAAATAAAAAAAGAGCAAAAAGAAGTCCTAACTACTTACATTTGCTGAATAGTGCACTGTCAAGATTTTTTTGTCAGTAAGTATTATCTTCAGCAAGTCAGGGTTTTAATCTGCAAAATAGACATGGCAATTATAGTTCTCATTTACTAGATATGGTGCTAACTCACCGACTGTCTTCTCTGTCTCTCTGAAAAATTGGCACACTTTTCCATTGCTATTTGATAAATTTTAATACCTATCAAAAGTTATTGATTCATTATTATTTGGCATTTAGTGTTCCGATTTTGTTAGTTGTAAACATGAGTGTGTGTTTATTACCTCCCCGGAAATGTCTAAAGCATGTGGTCCACACTGCCTAAGGACAGACTTGCTGATCTTTCTAATTGTGTGAGGTTGACATTGTGTCGGGCATATCAAGGGCCTATATTACCCCCGTGATTGTGACTGAGAAGGCTAGATCCAAAGATGAGCTTGTGCGGACTCAACCTGATGGAGGTTGATAACTGAATCCAGTCAATATGCCACTGGACACGGACTCTCCCCTTGGGTGTGGCTGGTCTCTCAGGAGAAACCTGCACTCTAATTGTGCCAGGTCTTCAGGGGACTCCTTTCACTGCAGACTCCTGGATGGCTAAGGAATTCATCTCCGTGTCTCACTGAAGTAATTCAGGCATGTCCCTCTCCTACCACTTTAAAGAATCTAACCTTACACCTTCAAAATGAAATAGAACTGCAAGGAAGAAGGACTGTCTGAGATGATTCTAAGTCACTCTGCATTTCTCTTAGCTCTGATGGTGCCTATCATGCTTCTGAGTACCAGCTGAGTCATGGCTCTCTTCCCATGCCAGCATTAACACTCACGTGCTGTTACACTCACTTTCTGACCCTGTGCCCATTGTTTTAGTGATCTGCTCAACAATGCTGCTTTTTTGAGAACTAGTAGAATATAAACTGCTGATCACATCTTGCTCTCTGTTTGCATTCCTCACTGATACAACTTAGAATGTTAGTATTATCCTCAGGACTGTTCTCTGCTTCTAGGACATAATTTGGTTAGGAGGGATCTATGGCATTAGTTTAGTCTCAGCTTTAATATATTATGCCAGATTCTCTTAGATTACTTTAAAAGAAGAAAACTGATCTTAATTAGTGTCAATGAATAAGTAGATTTACCAGCTTAAAGTTGCATAGCACTCTCTATTACATAGATATTCTCTCACACCAGAAGGTTTTCCAGAAGGATTGGAGGTCACCTTCCTATCCATAATTGATGATGGGGCTGGGGGGGAGGGGTTTAGTTTATATATATGGTATATACAAAACAGCATAATATGTAATGGTTCCTTTTTTTTATTATAAAATAAGTATACTTAAGTGTTAAAACAAGTTGAAAGTCAGAATATTCTCATTTATATAAAATGGTTGTATGAATACAAACAAAATTTGTATGTACATATAAAAATATGGACAAATAGTAAACCAAAATACTAACAGCAGTGTTAGGTCTGCAGAGTGGGATAGAAAGTGGATTTTTACTTTTATATCTTTTGAGTTGATAATAAAACCTAATACAGGTGCTTAACTGTGCCAAGTATTGTTAAAATACTAATACTTTTTTGTAATAATCCTATGAAGCAGGTACATTTTCCAAAAGTGGTAGCACATGCAAGACAATTAAAAAACGTTTCCAAAGTCTCAAAGCTAGAAAATGACTGAGTTGGTATTTCAAGCCTGTTCTTCGCAGAATCTACCTCTGTGACTAGAGATTAAGGTCCATCAAAAGGTATTGTTAATCATCTCAGCAGAGATAGTAAAATCATTTTGCAAATTGAACATTCTCACAATAAAACTTAACAAATTGGGTATTAAAGAATATATCTCAACATAGTAAATAAACACTATTCATTCCCATAGCTAGTATTAGAACCAGCAGTGAAAAACAGTAAGCTTTTCTCTAACATTACAAATAAGACAAAGGTGTTCTCCAATCTCCACTTGTATTGAATATAGCTCTGGAAGTCCTAGGCAGAGCAGTCAGGCAAGAAAAAGAAATCAAAGACATCCAAAGAGGAAGAATCAAAATGAAACTAAAAGGAAGAGAGAAAATTATCTGTTTCTGTAGATGACATGCTCTTACATATAAAAAAGTCTAAAGAGTCCTTAAATAAATACTTTAATTGAGTGAATTCAGTAAAGTTGCAGGATGCAATGTAGACATGTTTCTGTATGCTAGCAATGACATCTGAAAAAAATTTTAAAATCTCATTTACAATGCCATCAAAAATAATAAAAAACTCTTGAAAATAGATTTCACCAAGGAGATGAAAAACGTGTATACCAAAAACAATAAAACACTCATGAAAGAAATTGAAGATACCAATAAATGGAAAGCCCCCCCTATGAACATGAATTGGGAGAATTGATACTATTATAATGTCCATGCTACCCCAGTCTACAGTTTCAATGCAGTCTCTTTCAAAACTAATGACATTTTTTCACAAAAAAAAGTCCTACTTTGGATTAGCAATTTGGATTTGAAATTTGGAACCACAATGGACCTGAATAGCCAAAGCAATCTTGAGATAGAACAAAAATTGCAACTATAACACTTCTGACTTTAAACTGTATTGCACAGCTATGGTAATTGAAACAGAATGGTTTTAAAACCAGACACAGAGTGGTCAAACAGAATAGAGTTCAGAAGTAAGCCCATGTGTATGTAGTCAAGTTATCTGATAGGGACATTGGTAATAGTGAATGGTGAAGGGTAATCTTTTCCACTTAAGATGCTGAGAAAATTAGATGTCCACATTCAAAGAATAACTTTGGGCCCTTCCACAAAAATGAACTCAAAATTGATTAAAGTCTTGAACATAAGATATGGAAGTGTAAAACTCCTATAGGGAGAAAAGGGAAAAGATTTTTGATTTAGTTTTGGCAATGATATTTTGGGATAGAATACCAAAACCACAGGCAACAGAAGCAAAAACAGACTAACAAACTTATGTTCAACAAATGAACAGATGGCAAAAATGAAAAAGCAGCCTATGGAATGAGACATTGTTTTCAAATCACACATCCAATAAAAGATTAATATCCAAAACATAAGGAACTCAACCGCAAAACCAACGTGCCTTATTTTCACTAGAGGGGAATAAACTATGTTTGGTTATTTTAAATATTCGTTTCAGTAGCTTTAAAATTGTCTTGTGATTCTACTTGGTGATGGTTGTCCTGTGGTTTTTTTTTTTTTTTTTAAGACTAGGTCTCACTTTTTTTTTGCCTGTGGAACCGCAGGCTCACGTTGCCCGGGGTACCACATACTCAAGCAGTCCCCAGCCTCAGCTTCCCAGGTAGCTGGGATTACAGACACGTTCCACCATGCCCAGCTATTTTTTTGGAACTAGGTCTCATTACATGCCCCCATCGGGACTCGAACCGTGACCCCTGGCCCCAGTTGCAGCTTCCTAGGCTGCTGCCTACAAGCATGCGCCTCCATGCCTGGCCTGGCCTGTACTTTATTAATCTATCTTGAACTACAGTTGTGTGTTGCTAAACAGCAACAATATGTTCTGGCACATGTTGGGCAATTTTATCATTGTGCACTTGTAGTGTACTTACCCAGACCTAAGTGACACGGCCTTCTCCACACTTAATTATATCACATAGCGTATACTATATTGCATATCCATTCATTCTTTAAAGTCAACAGAACCAGTTTTTCTAGAAGCTATCCCTGTTCTTCAGGTGGATACCAGTAGACTAAATGGAATGTCATTTGCTAGAAGAATCTTTAAATGGTTATTAACTCAAGTGGAGTTCAATGTTCACACTCTGAGAATTATGAAAAACAAAGCATATTCCTACTTGCCAATTAGATTAGCCATATTTTCACTCAATTTCTTTGCGCTTTTTCTTCTGCTTTCTGAGCTTTAAGGTCTGTTTTTTGGGGTAAAGGTATGTCTTTTTTTCAGTGACCACCATAGTTGAAGGGCCCACAGGACCTAAAACAAACTGAAATGGCATGGAAAGAAAGGAGGACAGAGGAACGACTTGCATCCACCAATAACTAGTGAGTAACTCTCTGCTTTAGCAATATGAAATACTTGGACTTCTTTTCTCACCATCCTTGACTTATTGTCCCAGACCTTAGGTCTCATTTCTCAACACCTAACATAATTTTGACCCAGAAGTTAGTGATGACCCTTAAACAATGTAGTGCTAACTCCATCAGTCTGATTTTCAATACAGTGCTCTCTCCAGCTCTGAGACTGCTTAGCAGGGTTGGAAAAGTTTAACTGTAGTCATCAAATACTAGGCTATCCAGCCTTGGCAAAATTCCCACACTAATTTGTTATCCTTCAACTCCAATCTCCACTTCAATTCATTGCAGTGTTTATAGTCTAGAGTTATGCAGACTCCCAAATGAATAATTAGACCTGAATTGTAGATGGATGCTTATAGGTGTAGAATATGTTTTTTAATGAAAAGTTAAGTCTCAAGGTCAGTGCCTGATATAGCATCACCTTTCCCTTTACTGTCTTTGGCATATTTAAAATGTTAAGACTTAAGTACTGCTCTCAGCCTTATTACTATTCCAGTTACAGAGGATGAAATGTGAGCATAGATCCAGTTGTCTTAGTGAGGCTGACAACATATGCAGAAGCAGTGATTGGCAAAGAGCCCTGGTTTGACTGAGGTCAGGTGGCACAGGCTTAACAACTTAGAGCACATTGAGGGCTTCAGAAATGTAGTTCAGAAATAGCCTTAGGGGGCCGGGCATGGTGGTACATGCCTGTAGGTGGCAGCCTATGAAGCCACGGCCGGGGGCCAGGGATTGCAGTTCGAGTCCTGCCTGGGGCATGTAGTGAGACCTAGTCCCAAAAAAAAAGCTGGGCGTGATGGCGCATGCCTGTAATCCCAGCTACCTGGGATGCTAAGACTGGGGATCACTTGAGTCCATGGTACCCTGGGCAACATGAGCCTGCAGTTCCATGGGCAAAAACAGTGAGACCTAGTCTCAAAAAAAAAAAAAATTAGCCTTAGTTTCAAGAGAACCTGAACTCATTTTGTGTGATAGAGTTTGAGGTCTCTAAAAATTAGATCAAAATGGAGAAAAGACTTGAATATAAGACCTGAAACCATAGTATACTTAGAAGAAAACAGAGGCAAAACACTCCACACATAAATTTCAGAGATGTCTGTGGATTTGTCTCCAGCAACAAGGAAAACAGAAGAGAAGATCAACAACTGGGACTCTGCCAAACTAAAAAGTTTCTACACAGCGAAAGAAACTGTCAGGAAGATAACAAGACACCCTAATTGGATGGGAAAAATTACTCGTACAACATAGATCTCACAGGGGACCGGCTAAAGGTTTACAATGAACTCCTGCTGCTCAACTAGAGGGAAACAACCCAATCAAAAATGGGCAGAAGAATAAAATGGGCACTTCTCCAAAGAAGACATACACGTGGCCAACAGGCAGATGAAAGATGTTCATCATCACTTATTGTTAGGGAAATGGAAATTAAAGCTACAGTGAGGTCCTGTGCAAATGGGCCATATCAAAAAGACCAGAAATAACATGCTTGTGAGGATGTGGAAAAAGGGAACCCACATAAAGTGTTGGTGGGAATGTATTCTGGTCCAGCCCTGTGGAAAGGAGGATGGAGGCTTCCCTGAAGATTAACAGTGGATCTAAGATGTGACTCAGCAATTCCACTTCACCAAAACACTCATTTGGAGGGTAGATCCTATACCTCTAAAATAAAAACACATTTCTTTGTAAACCAGAGACAGGTTGGTATGTCAGTCAATGAAGACTTTTCCCCAACACAAACTGACAGAATTACCTTACACCATGATGGGCCCAATAATAGGGTACGGTTAAAACACAGAACTATACAAATAATAGGAGCAAAGCATGATAGTGAACATCATCATCTATTTTCTTCACAAGTCTTGCTTTGGTTGTGTCATTGTTAACGAGAGAAACCCATGGATTTTACTTCTGTGACAGTTTTTGTTCTGGTTGTGAACTCTTGAATCGTTTTCCTCACAGGGTGAACTCGTTTGTGAATCTGTCAAGACTCCTTGTTTACTCGTTACCATATCTCTCAGCCTTCTGGGCTCACTGTCAACCCTCCAGCCTCATCTTTTGTTATTCCCTAACATGACCTTATTCCTGAGCCAAGTTCATTGGCAGATAGCACCCAGCACATGACCCGCTAGTTCTTTTCTCTTGGCCCTTGGAAAGACCAGCATCTGAACCTGGAATGACTTTCCCACTCTTGTCCAATCCATAGCCATTACTTTCTCTCAGGGCTGATCCCACATTTAATTTCTGCAGGAGTCTTCCTGTTCTGATCCTTCTTTGCTGGGTATTCGTAATCTCTACCCCACTTCTAAGCTGGTGTGGATGGGTCACTTCTTAAATGAAACCATGAGCCTGGTGTGTCTGCAGACTTAGTTCTGGTTCTTTGTTATTTGAGCTGAACTAAGTGTATGAAGCACTCAGTGCTGTCTGCTGAGGAAGATTCAGACGTTCCCACTGCTGGTCATACATTTTAGGCTTCAGCTGCTTTATCCTAATGAGCCACTGAAAAGGAAACACCAGAAAAGATTGTAAAAACCTAAAAAAGGAAAGACTTATGGGCTGACTGGATACATAAGTATCCACTATACCAAGTGCAAAAAAAACCCAGTAGCCTTAGATCCTTTATGGACAAATGCAAAATCATTTGTAAAATAGGACATTCATACCAATTTCAGCTCAGTAAAATACTATGTGCATTTACTTCATACTGTGTCATGATGTCAGATTTGTGTTTTTTTCCTGTCAGTTTTTCCATGTGGTTTCCATCTCCCTCAAGTGGGTTGGCCTTCTCCAGAGTGATCTAACCTTATAGTTGAATATAATAAAAATAAAACCTAAGAGATGAGTAATGGAAGTTCAGTTTAGCTTCTTCTGTTTGTTTCATTCTCAAGCCCACAAGAGTAGATGGGGAAGCCTTTTCAGCACAGGGCATGGATGGTGGTGACCTTTCCCCACTTGTTATCTGATGTTGCTTTCAGCTACCCACCCTGGGACCCGAGGGCTCCCGGTTGGGGATGTTCTCAGCTAGCCCTGTACATCAGTATTATTTGCAAAGCTTGTTAAGCTTCTTGGCTCTACCACCTCGATCCTGAGTCTGTGTTTTGCATGGAACCTGGGAATTCGCATCTTCTGCAAGTTCCAGGTATTGGTCCAGGGACCATACTTTGAGGACTGCTGTTTTCACGTTGACTGGATGCTGACAGTAGGGAAATGCATAGTTATCTCATCCATTTTATATATCATTTCACTGCTTCTGCCTGCGTAAGCCACACATCATGTCCCTTGTACGCTAACCTCTTGTCCACTTCCAACAAACCTCTCTGTGTTCCACTTTCCTTCCCCTGAGACATACATGCACGAAAGACTACCTCTAATGGGATTTCCCGCCATCACCATTTCCTTTCTGACTTATACCGAAGAAAGCACTCCAATTAGACATTTTCTAGGACAAGTGTTTGGTGACCCTGCTTTAGTTGGTTTCCACAGCGAATGTTTCATCTTAGAGCAGACAGACCCTGCACAGGCCTGAGAAAGAGTGGTTTTAGCACACCAGTAACACCAAACTGCTTGCCACACAAATGCAGTCTCTGCTGATTGCATGCTGAACTTGGGAAAGGTTTGAGAAGTTAGGAGTGGATTTAAGATGTTCCTTATGTGTTCAAGGGCTCTTGAAAATTGACTTCATGCAGCACAGATGCTGTAGCAGAGGCCACTGTGCAGGCTGGAGAGGGTGTTGCTCTCAGAAGTGAGAAGAATGCTGACACCACATGACAAATGTTCTCGCAGCAGCTGGAAGGTGTGCGGGGCTCCAGTATGATACAGTGTATTTCTGTCTGGAGTCACGTAGTCCCTTTAAATATCCAGGTTGCCCTTTGAAAGGCTGATCCAAATACCACATTATTCTAAGTGTTTGATTATGGCATGAACTGTGGAGAATAGTGAATTTTTTTCCCTTTCGCCTTTTTTTGTACTATAGGTATTTTATTTTGCTGGGATTCATCTGGATTTTTCTGAATCTTGGTTTCTCAAACTTTCCTACCTCAAGGTTGAAACTAGGAATAACATAATGTGTTCCTTGTTGAATGGGGTATGATTTTGGCTGACTTACCATCTTGATTTCTTACAGTACAATGTGACTATATTTAGTTAACTATTCCCTCTGGGTTCTTGAAGTCTTTTTTTCTTTTCTTTCTTTCTTTCTTTTTTTTTTTTAACTCTACTGCCCTTAGAGGAAAAGGAAAAGTCTATTAACATGAATGAGAAATGGCCACAAAAGGGTTTTATCCAGCAGTGGCATTTCTGAGATGAGGCTTAGGTTTTTCTCTATTGCCAGGATTAGCACCATATTTCTGCCCCCCCTCAAGCAGTTTGATCTTCTCCAGCATGAGCTAGCAAACAGGCCATCTCCAGACTTCCAATACTGCCCTGCTCTGTGCCTCTTCCCTCCCTGGCTGGTGATTCTCATGCCTTCTCCCAGGATTATACTTTAATCAAAATATTTTTTTCCATCTTCCATTATAAGATGATGATATGTGTATATATAGATGTACATATCTATATATATCTACATATCTACATATTATACATATATATATCATTCACCAAATATTTATTTGCTGCTATTAAGGGCCAAGTGTGGGTTCAAATGACTATAGACCTCATAGACCTCCCCTGTAGACCTCATTCTCCAGTGCAGGAAGACAGCAATAAATCTATAAGCTCATATGTGCTGTCTTGTATTACAAGCCAGACTGCCAAGCGAGATGAAACCCAGAAGGGGCCCAGGGCATTCTGGGAAACAGTGTATGGAGACAAGTGATTTTTTTTTTTTTTTTTTTTAGACTAGGTCTTGCTATGTTGCCCTGGGGTAGTCCCAATGCAACCAACTCAAGCCATCCCCAACCTCAACTTCCCAGGTAGCTGAGATTACAGGCGCGTGCCACCATGCCCAGCTATTTTTTGCGACTAGGTCTCGTTATGTTGCCTGGAGTAGTCTTGAACCCACAGACTCAAGAGATTCCTAGCCTTGGCCTCCCTTCCTAGGCTGGGATTAAAGATGCATGCTACCACGCCCAGCCCAGATACTGTGATTTTAAGTAGGGTGCTCATGGTGGGTCTCAGGCAGGGGAACATTTCAAAACTCCCTGACGGATATGAGAGAGAGCGATCCAGCTTCTAGATCAAGAACAGCAAATACAAAGGCCTGAGGTGGAAGCATGCCTTGGTGACTGAAGGCGAGCAGGGCCAGTAAGTGAAAGGGAGAGAATGGAAGGACACGAGACTGAGTATGAACTGAAGATCAGATTACTTAGTTCTTGGGGTGTTGGGGAGCAAATTATCTTCAGACATTAATAGAAGAAAAACAAGTATGTAGGTGTTGGGCTGGGTGTGGTGTGCATACCTATAATCCCAGCCTTGGGAGGCTGAGGCTAGGAATCACTTGAGTTTGCAGGTTCGGGACTACCCTGGGCAACATAGTGAGACCTCATCTCTAAAAAACAAAAACAAAAAGGCATGTAGGTGTAGACAATCTCCCTATTTATGAATTCTGAGGCCAATGAGGTAGATGAAGCTAGGTATCCTGAGAGACCTTCAAGGAGAAAACTTGTTACTGCAGTGAGAAAAGTTTCTCAGGAACCTTTTGAGCCTGCAGGATCTCGGCTGACCTCTGATGAAAATAATCCACAGAAGCCAGGCATGTTGGCACGTGCCTATAAGCGGCAGCCTAGGAAGCTGCGGTGGGGACCAGGGATCGTGGTTCGAGTCCTACTCGGGGCAACATAGCAAGACCTAGTTCCAAAAAAATAGCTGGGCGTGGTGGCACGTGCCTGTAATACCAGCTAGGTGGGAGACTGAGGCTGGGGATTGCTTGAGTCCGTGGTACCCCAGGCAACATGAGCCTGCAGTTCCCTGGGCAACAAAGTGAGACCTAGTCTCGAAAAAAAAAAAAAATTGCTGACCAAGCCAGACATGGTGGTGCATGCCTGTAATCCAGTTACTTGGTAGGCTAAGGCTCACTTGAGTCCATGGATTTGAGATAGCCCTGGGCAACATAGCGAGACCTAGTCTCTAAAAAAAAAGCACTGACCAACTCTGCCCTTATGTATAGTTCCCTCTGCCTGGTACCTGGGTTTGCTACAGGATGACACAGAGCAGTTATTTCTCTGCTCTTTCTAAATTCCCTGTTTCTGCTAGATTTCTATGGAGAATCTCTGAAGCTCACAGCTATGCAAAGTCCCGTGTGACCCGACTGTTCAGTTGTGTGGGCTCTGTGGTCACAGTCTGGAAAGCTCCTGCGTCGGTCTGGTCAGCCACTCTTTCAGATCCTCAGTCTTTTGCGTTGACTTGCACCCAAATGGATTCCCAGTGGGACGTGTTAAGAGGGAACCATGCTAGGCACTGGCTTGTGTCCCTGAAAGAGCAGGGAGCTTTCTCCTTTGCAGAGAAAGTCACCTGAGAAGAAGCGAGAAGTGCCAAAAAGGCAGATAAAAGGAAGGAGCAAGGATAGGAAAGCAAAGAAAAAAAGAAAGGAAAGGAAGGAGAATGGCAGAGTGATAGAACAGGCCCACGTGGCCGGCCAGGGGAAGCTCCCTGAAGAGTGAACTGGAGAGCCAGGCGCAGTGGCACGTACCTGTAAGCTTCAGCCTATGAAGCGGCCAGGGCTAGGGATTGCGGTTTGAGTCCCACATGGCAACACAGTGAGATCTGGTCCCAAAAAAATAGTGGCATGCGCCTATAATCCCAGCTACCTGGGAAGCTGAGGCTGGGGGTTGCTTGAATCGTGGTACCCTGGGCAACATGAGCCTGTGGTTAATGTTGCAAAAATAGCGAGACCTAGTCTCAAAACAAAACAAGAGTGAGCTGGAGGTGGCAAGGAGCCATGGTGACCGGCAGAAGAGTGGCCAGTGTGGAGAGTGTGGCTCCGCAGCAAGGTGGCATAGTGAGCTGTAGCTGGAGATGGCCAGGGATTTGGAAAGCTGATTTGGGCATCAGCAATTGTGGAAAAACTTTGAAGCACCTTGGAGAAGCGGAGCAGCTCAGAACACTGTACAGAGAAAAAACAAAAAGAAAATGCCAGAGAAAGACTGGACTTGGCAGAGTGCCTGCCTCAGGTTTGGAGGGGCAAAGAGGCACCATCATGGACATGCATCTTTGGGACCTTTGGGACTGAAAATGGTGACTGGGGTAAGATAACTGCCACTTGTGGCTGTGAGGACTTTTTGTTTTCCTGGTTAATTGTGCTTGTTATTAAAATCCTGTTGTTGAACTGCATTTGACTGGCAACTGCTACGCATAGGTGAAGAGAGTTGGGTGGTAGAAGCTGCATTTTAAGAGTTTTTTTCCTGTGACTTGATTGGCGGCTTCTACCCCTTTTGCACCCAGTTTCAGAATGTCTCACCCACCCACCTGGCCGAAAACTGCATTCATGTTTACAATGCTCATCTCGTTCCGTTGCACCAGTGTTCTGGAGATGCCAGGCCAGCTGTGGTAAGATAAAAAGGTTTAAAAAGATGAATTGCTTAGTGCCATACCGATCTTTCTGAATATATTATCTCATTTACTCTTTAGGCACTGTTCACCTCGTTTTTGCCTGAGGAAACTGAAAGGTAGAGAATTAAAATTGCTTGATGAATTCCCCACCATTTATCAGCCAAGTCAGGCCAAGTCAGGCCCAGGATTTCAAGGTTCTCTGACCTCCGTGTTTCACCAGCACAAATGGCAGCATCTTATAAAATAGCATATAGGTTGAGTGCAGTGGCATGCACTTTTAATCCCTGCCTTGGGAGGCTGAGGCTAGGAATCACTTGAGTACGTGGTTGGAGACTACCCCAGGCAACATAGCAAGACCTAGTCTTGAAAAATAACCAGGCGTGGTGGTAGGCACCTGTCATCCCAGTTACCTGGGAGACTGAGGCTGGGGATCACTTGAGTCCATGGGTTCGGGACTACCCTGGGCAACATAGAGAGACCTAGTCTCTAAACAAATAAATATGGGATATAGTGAAAAAAATAAACAAAAGCCTTGAGGAAAAGTCAAAACAAGCTAAGCACCAAACTGAAGCATACAACTTTGGGCAGGAGGGAAAGGGGGGGAATAGAGGGAAGAGTGGGGGGATAAATCCCTGGGATTACAATGATGTGAAATTTATATATAAATAAATTATAAAAAATAAACAAACAAATAAATAAAAATAATAAAACAGCATATAAATATCAAACACCCATCCCTGTTTCATTATTCTGTGGAATGCTACACAGAAGCTGTTTACACAGTTTGTCCCTGTGGCACGATGCCCGATGTTTCCTTGAGCTTTGACTGAGGCAAGGCTGTCTTCCAAGCCAAAGGAAGCCCCGTAGGCAGTGTTCATTGCAGGACACCCTCAAAAGCCACCAGTACCAGCTGGGGTGTTACAGGCTTTGCGCATAGGGTGGGTCCAGGAGAGCTGAACTCTGGGCTCACTCGGCCTCGCCCAGTGTCTCCTCAAGGGCAGCGCAGGGAGGGAAGGGCAGGCACTGGGTGGGCAGAAGTCCAAGTGCAAGATGAGATGCGACGACAGCTGAGGTCCTGGGCCTCGGCATAATTCCCTTGGAACTTGACTTTTCCACTTCCTTTTACACCCATCATCATCCTTCTCTTGCTTTGCGTTTTCTATTGCCTGACAAGCTCCCTAACCCTTGGACAAACGTCACAAGGATATGAAATGGCATTAAAAGATGCAGGGTGGTTTTTGTCCCAGATAAAAAATGAGGTTTTTGGCCCTAGTTGGTGACAACAGACAGTGCAGGCAAAGTGGGAGGAGCAATCACACGTACACATGGAGAGGAAAACCTTAGCGTGATGTCTACCATACTTAACATTGTTGCTTGGCGGACAGCCCTTGATTTCTTCTTTTTTTCCCTCTTCTCTATTGTATAATGGCCTTAGGTGAACAGATAGCAGTTTTTCTCATGAAAAAGATGGTGTTTTATTATTATTATTATTATTATTATTATTATTATTTTGCTGTTTACATATTTATGCTTATATCTGTGTATATGTGTGTGTATATATATATAATTATACTATATCGTTGCATTTCCCACGGCTCTCACCCCCATCACCCGTGAACCGTTGTATATTCTTTCTCAGCTCATTCTTTCCCTGATTTCCCCCTCCTCTCTCCTTCCTCCCCTTCCCTAGCTGCTTGCCCCAGTTCTGATGTCAGCTTATTTGGACTTTTTCTTATCTTTTATTATTCCTATATCCCATCTATTGGTGAGACCATATGGTTAAAAGATGGTTATTTTTAATTCTCAAATATGTTAGATGTTGACTTACTAATTATTTAGAAGTATAAAATTTAAATTGTAAAAGCTATGTAAAGGCAAACAGCACTAAGGTAGTATTAAAGAAAGGCAAACACAGCATTAAGGTAGTATTAAAGAAAGTGAAAACAGGTGAAAAACTAAGAAAAACCTGGAGGGAGTCTCGCTGTGAAGATTCTACAAACCTACCTTTGCTCTTTGGGAAGGTTCATTTGGTGAACATCACCCTCACCCTCTTCCCCTGCAACCCCTGTAACCCTGCAGACCCCTCCCAAACTCCCCCCCACCCCAGGATACTAAGGGAGTGGTAAGACATTTATCTTGACATTATTATTATCAAGACATTTATCAGCGGGGTACGGTGGTGCGTGCCCATAAGCACCAGCCTATGAAGCGTGGCTGGGACTGAGGATCGTGGTTGGAGTTCTGCCTGGGGCAACATAGTGTGACCTAGTCCCCCAAAAAATAGCTGGGCGTGGTGACATGTGCCTGTAATTCCAGCTGCCTGAGAAGCTGAACCTGGGGATTGCTTGAGTCTGTGGTACCCCAGGCAACATGAACCTGCGGTTCCCCAGGGAAAAATATCAAGACCTAGTCTCAAAAAAAAAAAAAAAAAAAAGAAAGAAAGAAAGACATTTATCTGGTAGGATTAATCTAGTTGAATTCTGATAAATATGTTAACAATCATCAAAGAAAGATCATATGACTATCCAAGTAAGTTCCACAAAATTTAAGTGAATAAGACAGACTACTGCTTTACTAAATCAAGTGATTGTTTTAACTTATTTTTAAACTAGAAGAAAAAAGATTTGTAGTCATGGTAGAAATATAAATGGTTAAAAATACAAATATCAGTCAAAAAAATTTTGTAAGTGTTACTTTTGAAACAGTAATAAATTTTTTAAATGATTCCTTCATGTAACAATCAAATAATTTTACAAAGATTGCTCTGTGAGTTTTTTAGTTTAAAATTTAGAAGCTAGACTTTCATATAGTTTTTATGTTCACCAAGCTTAGTGTATTTTTAAAAATTGTCTTCATACAACATCAGTCAGTCATACTTGTTTTTTGGTTTTTGGGTTTTTTTTTTTAATTTTGTTTTTGAGACTAGGTCTCACTATGTTGCCTGGGGTAGCCTCCAACCCGTGGACTCAAGTGATCCCTAGCCTCAGCCTCCCAGATAGCTGGAATTACAGGCATGAGCCACCAAGCCCAGCCATTTTGTTGAAACTAGGTCTCACTATGTTGCCCAGGGTAGCTTCGAACCTGCAAACTCAAGCTATTCCTATCTTCAGCCTCCCAAGTATCTGGGATTACAGGTGTGCTCCACCGCGCCCAGCTACTGATCATATTTGCATAGTTAGGACTAGTCCTCCCCACTTCTACCCCAGCCCCTTCTATGATCATTCTGACTCCTCTCTCACCAAACTTAGTTTAATGTTTGTCTTTGTTGTACAGATAATGAATAGAAAGATAAAACCAAAATGAAAGATATCAGAAAAAACACTGCTTTTGATCCAGTATTCTAAATCTGAAATTTTGACCAAACCATCATCCAAG
>PVHY01018276.1:18596-29609 GCA_004024945.1 Uropsilus gracilis
TTTCTTTCTTTCTTTCTTTCTTTCTTTCTTTCTTTCTTTCTTTCTTTCTTTCTTTCTTTCTTCCTTCCTTCCTTCCTTCCTTCCTTCCTTCCTTCCTTCCTTCCTTCCTTCCTTCCTTCCTTCCTTCCTTCCTTCCTTCCTTCCTTCCTTCCTTCCTTCCTTCCTTCCTTCCTTCCTTCCTTCCTTCCTTCCTTCCTTCCTTCCTTCCTTCCTTCCTTCCTTCCTTCCTTCCTTCTTTCTTTCTTTTTGAGCTAGATCTCACTATTTTTGCCTGTGGAACCGCAGGCTCACATTCTTCAGGGTACCACAGACTCAAGCAATTCCCAGCCTCAGCTTCCCAGGTAGCTGGGATTACAGGCACGTGCCACCACACCCAGCTATTTTTTTGGAACTAGGTCTCACTATGTTGTTCCAAGTGGGACTCGGACCGCGATCCTGTGGCTTCCTAGATTGCCACTTACAGGTGTGCGCCACCATGCCCAACCTGTTTCTTTTAACTTCTATGAGGACAAAACTCAGAATTGAATAAACAATGTAGGTAATAGGCTATTCCCTATAATTTCATGATGTAAAGATATACATGGTTTCTTAGAAAGTACTAGGAAAGGAATACACAAAACTATATTAGACTTCATTGATCTTTTAAAAATAGCAATATATCATATTACTCATCAATTAAAATGACAAATTTGATGATTTTATGATATGAAGAAATCATATTAACAGAAACAAGTCAGAAAGAAAGAGACAGAAACCAAATGGTTTCATTAATATATGGGATATAGGAAAAACAAGCAAAAGGCCAGGAGGAAAAGCCAAAACAAACTAACAACCAAACTAGAGTACACATCTAGGGGTAGGGAGAGATGGGAGAGAGTGGCCAGGGAGGGAAGGTAGTGGATGATCCCTGGGGAATATAAAGATGTGAAATATAAATAAATAAATAAAAATAGATAAGTAAATAGACAAAAGCAAAAATAATAAATAGCAATATATCAGATTCTTCAGCCTTAAAAAAATTTCTACTCTCATTTTCAGGATTCTTTTCTTTCAAAGAAAATAAACCAATTATGTAGGAATACTCAATAAAAATTTGCTATATTTGGAAAGTGAACTACTCAGTAGACACTGAAAACCATAGTCTTCGTCATAAACCTTTAATGTCCTGCTAAGGGAACTGTTGATTTGTTGATTAAAAAGATATTGTGTGCAAAACTCTAGATTCCAACTAGGTTATAGTCCATGTATCTTAGACAATATATAAATTAGAAATGAAAAGACAAGAAGAGACCTTGTTAAATATTTAAAGGAAGAATATACATTAAGATTTCAAGACTTTTAGTACTTTGGTGGGGATTTTCATTTTTATAGATTTATTCCCCTCAAAATAATGTCAGTTTTATAATCAGAAAAAAATAATTTAGTGAAAGAAGTGCTTCTAAAAACCAGTGGACAGAGATTTTCTTTCCTGTGCTTATTCATGGCTTTCTCTCAGTTTACAGAAATGTGGGATGAGTTGGGCCTGGTGCCACATGTCTGTAAGCGACAGCTGATGGAGTCGTGGCTGGGTCTGGGGATCATGGTTCGAGTCCACCCAGGGCAACACAGCGAGACCTAGTCCCAAAAAATAGCTGGGTGTGGTGGTGCGCACCTGTAATCCCAGCTACTTGGGAAGCTGAGGCTGGGGATTGCTTGAGTCCGTGGTACTCCAGGCAACATGAGCCTGGAGTTCCATGAGCAAAAATAGCGAGACCTAGTCTCAAAAAGAAAGAAAAGAACAAAAGAAGGCCGGGCACGGTGGCTCGTGCTTGTAAGCTTCAGCCTATGAAGCGGCCGGGGCTAGGGATTGCGGTTCGAGTCCCGCCTGGGGCCTGTAGCGAGACCTAGTTCCAAAAAAATAGCTGGGCGTGGTGGCGCGCGCCTGTCATCCCAGCTACCTGGGAAGCTGAGGCTGGGGATGGCTTGAGTCCGTGGTACCCCGGGCAACGAGAGCCTGCGGTTCCACGGGCAAAAACAGCGAGACCTAGTCTCAAAAAAAAAAAAAAGAACAAAAGAAATATGGGATGAATAAATTGATGAAAACTTGCCTGAATGAATCAATCAATCAGCAAATGAAACAAAACAGAATCCTGTGTATTCAGCCCATGTCACTGCGGTCTTCCCAACACCTCACCTCTAATCTCTCTTCAGCTTTTGTCAACTGACTCTTTGTTATCTGACTCTTTTCACTCCCTACACCAAATCCACCTTCATCAAAGCCACCAAACATGCAAGGTGGATGATTGCAGCCACCTCTTAACTGGACCCTTACTTTCCTCCTGGTGCTTACATTTTTTTTTCTCAAAGCAGTGTGAGGATGACTGCAGACTCTTCACTCTTCTGATCTAAAACTGCCAGTGAATTTCAGTATCAAGTAAAGTGAAAGTCCTGGCAGCAGTGACACGCGACTTTAATCCGAGCCTAGGTCGGGAGGTTGAAACTGGGTTCAAGACTCACCCAGTGCAACATAGCGAGATCTAGTCTCAAAAAATAGCTGGGTGTGGTGGCACACGCCTGTAATCCTAGCTACTGGGAGGCTGAGACTAGGGATCGCTTGAGTCCGGGCTACCCTGGGCAACGAGAGTCTGCGGTTCCCTGGGCAACACAGCGAGACCTAGTCTCAAAAAAAAAAAAAAAGAAAGAAAGAAAAGAAAAGAAAAAAGAAAAAACAAAGTCCTCCCACGTGTCAGCCCCAACCTCACATCCTTCTAACCTCTTTTTCTGCCCTGTTCACTCTAACCTGAGATGATTTTTGCCTTAGGTCCTTGGCACTTGCTTCTCCCTCTCGCTGGCATGCCTCTCCCCAAAATAACTGCAGGCATTGCTCCATCATTTCATTGGGCCCCTGTGCCAACAATGTCAGCAATATCGGAAAGGACTTCCTAGATCCTCCCATTAAAAATAGCACGTTCGCAACCATCGCTCCTCTGTCATTCTCTGTCTCTACTCGCCTTTGTTTCTCTTCATAGTCCCTTGCCCAGCCCAGCACAAATGTGCTCGACATCTATTTTCCTGTCTTATGCTTTGTGTAAACTCCACCAAGACAAGGAATTTTCACAGAATTTTCAAAAGGAAAATACATGATATCCGAAAATTTATAGTATGCCCGCCTTCAAAGATCTCAAAGCTATCTAATAAGGCTACCCTAAATTCATTTTCACTGTAACTTCAATTTTGAAAATGGAAGGTGGGGAAAATATCCCCATATTATAAAATAATATGTTAAACTGAGCTGTGCAAGGAGAACTGCAAGACATCTGGTCTACTAAGCACTGTGATGTAGCTGATGTGCCAAGTTAGCCATAGGTTGATTGACTGTATTTTAAAATATGTTAATGAGCTGGGCATGGTGACACATGCCTGTAAGCACTAGCCTATGGAAGCGCAGCTGGGGCTGGTGATCACGGTTTGAGTCACGCCTGGGGCAATATAGCGAGACCTAGTTCCAAAAAATAGCTGGGCGTGGTGGCATGCACCTGTAATCCCAATACCTGGGAATCTGAGACTGGGGATCGCTTGAGTCCGTGGTACCCCAGGCAACATGAGCCTGTGGTTCCACAGGCAAAAATAGAGAGACCTAGTCTAAAATAAATAAATAAACAAACAAACAAATAAATAAAATAAGGCCAGGCACAGTGGCTCGTGTCTGTAAGCTTCAGCCTATGAAGGGGCTGGGGCAAGGGATCGTGGTTCGAGTCCGGCCTGGGGCCTGTAGTGAGACCTAATTCCAAAAAAATAGCTGGCATGGTGGTGCACACCTGTAATCCCAGCTACCTGGGAAGCTGAGGCTGGGATTGCTTGAGTCCGTGGTACCCCGGGCAACGTGAGCCTGTGGTTCCACCGGCAAAAATAGCGAGACCTAGTCTCAAAATAAATTAATTAATTAATTAATTAAAGAAAATATATTAATGTACCACTTAGCATTCATTCCTATTGAAAATGAGGTGTTAGTTCTGATAGCAGAAACCTGGGAACAGAGGAAGTTTGATATTTTCCTAAGGAGGTTTTTGTGGGTGTGACTACTGGAGATCTGAAACTGGATTTCAGTCTTCTTGCTACGCTTCTGCTGAAATCACCTAGAAATATTGGTGCCACTATGCCAAACACATCATTGTCTCAGGCAGTTTGGAAGGTAGCTATGCTCACACTATACCGCCAACACATCTCAGGCAGTTTGAATGGACTGAATATTATGATGCTCTTAATGTGCATGGTCCCAGATAACTCAGTTTCCCACTGGATGTGTAATCTTGGCCCGAGGACTTTTCTGTAAATGGGGTTTATAATAGCAGGTAACTAGTAGGCTTGCTGTGGAAAGTAAGCCATCTGACAACTACACAATCCTTAGCTCAGTGCCTGAAACATGATGTTCTCAGCACCATAAAAGCTGCTGTTCTTGTCTTAAAGACACGTACAAGTGCGGAAAGCAATCTCAGGGTGCTCTCCCAGGCATGACCCCTCAGACAGTAAGTTTAACCTCCCTGATCATCAGAGAAGTACCATTTAAAAATAGTACAGAGCCGGGCACGGTGGCTGGTGCCTGTAAGCTTCAGCCTATGAAGCGGCTGGGGCTAAGGATCACGGTTCGAGTCCCGCCTGGGGCCCATAGTGAGACCTAGTTCCAAAAAAATAGCTGGGCGTGGTGGAGCGCGCCTGTAATCCCAGCTACCTGGGAAGCTGAGACTGGGGATTGCTTGAGTCTGTGGTACTCTGGGCAATGTGAGCCTGCGGTTCCACAGGCGAAAATAGTGAGACCTAGTCTCAAAAAAAAAAAAAAAGTACATACTGTTTCACCTATCAGATTGGCTAAGATATTTAGAAAATCAATGTTCTCTGTCTAAAAATGTTTCGTGAAAAGGCCACTCATACATTCAGTGTTCATGGAGATGTAATCTTGTCAAATCTTTCAAATTTGTGTTATATCTCTCCAGCGCTGGAATTGTACCTGAAAATCTTCATTAACAAGGTGTGGGACTATCCTGTTAAAAGGATCTTTGTTACAGTAAAGTTCACACGAGTTTACACTGAAATAAAAGGTTAGAAGCAACATGAGTAGCCAAAAATAAATAGCTGATCAAATAGTAATAGAATTCTATATAGTCATGAAAAGATTTAAAAGAAACACATTTATTGGCATTAAGATTTATAATATTAATGTAAAACAAATCAGGTGATTGTACTTTTTTTTTAGCTGAAGTTATGCTGTTATGTAACACTGTAGAGATTTCAGATTGCCTCATTATAAATCAGAATGTGTCTATACTGGGCTTAGTTCCACACTAAAACCTCCAATCCATCCTTCACCATGTCACTGTCACCTTTGTCTGAATATCCTACTCCACTTCCCCCTTCCCTTCTGGTAACTACCATCAGGTCTTATATTCTGAATGTTTCGTTTCATTTTACTTAGTTCATCCTTGTCTGTATGCTACATGCGAGCAAAATCATGCAGTGTTTTAAAGACTAATTTCTATTTTTATGGATTTTAGTTTTTGAAATGGTACTTAGTTGTGTGTGTGTCTTTTGCATCAACTCCATTCCTCTTCAGGGACTGAAAAGGCCCCAAGGGAAGTATTCTGAGGAGGCACAGTAGTAGTCACACAGTTCAGCACCCTAGAGTTTATGCCGCTTTCATCAGTCTTTAGGACCTCATTCTGAATCTATTTGTTTATATTTTGCATATAGTTACAGCAATTTTTATGATGTGTCTTCTAAGCTTGTAAGTGATCACAATAGCCAGAGATAGAAAACAGCTGCCCCAGGCAACATGGCAACAATTAGCCAAAAACAAGAAGGAAATAAAGCGGAAAATAGAAAAGAAATGGATCTTTTCCAAATGAACTATTCCATGTAGTTATCTAGCAGGGACAGATAGTTCTAATGCTTTCATTGCAGAAAGCAGGGAGGTTATAATATATCTTAGAGCTCTTACTGCTTGAAATGATGAATAGAAAAATGTTTTGGTGCTGATAAGAAACAGTATCAAGGAAAAAATATTGTCAGCTGGCTTTAAAAGAATCCATCCATCCACTCGAGGCTGTATTCAAACTTAAGAGTTTCAAGGGAATTTATTCATTCAAGTGGGGAGAAGACACTAGTCATCACACACTGTAACAGTATCATAGTCACGGGCTAAGTGTCACTTAGATTGGCACACAGTGTGGGCACTGAAATATCCGTTGCATGAATGAATGGGTAGTGTAGGTAAGACGAGATCAAAAAGCAAAAGAATTTTAGATGGACATGAGCTGAGGGTACCAAGATCCTGTCAGAGGCACCACAAGCCGTATTTTCTAGAAGAAAGAGCATTTGCACAAAACCAGGACATTCCAGGCAAGATGGTGGACCACAGTGACCTGCCCAGCGGGCGCTGCGAGCACAGTGTGCAGGGTAGAGATGATAACACCAGTCATAGGCAGGCAGGGGGGTCTGCCAGGTGCTTGGGCAGTGAATTAGAGAGTCTAGGTTTTTTTTGTTTTTGTTTTTGTTTTTGTTGTTTTTGACTAGGTCTCACTATTTTTGCCTGTGGAACCGCAGGCCACGTTGCCCGGGGTACCATGGACTCAAGCAATCCCCAGCCTCAGCTTCCCAGGTAGCTGGGATTACAGGCGTACGCCATCATGCCTAGCTATTTTTTTGGAACTAGGTCTCGCTATGTGCCCCAGTAGGACTCGAACTGTGATCCTTAGCCCCGGCCGTGGCTTGCTAGGCTGCCGCTTACAGGCACACGCCACTGTGCCCGGTGAGAGTCTAGGTTTTATCCTCTGTAGAAGGAAGCGTGAAGAGGACAGGTTCATGTGGAGTGCCACCTGACTAGTCTGTTGCAGTGAGATCAATCCCCATGCAGTCACAAAGACCTGTGGCAAAGTAGGAAACACAGGGGGAGAGTCTGAAATAAGATGGCAGCCCCTTCAGGGAAAGAGAATATGGAGGAAGTTGGTATGCAGAGAGCAAGATGGGAGGAAGGGTGAAAGTATCGGCTCGATCCCTCGATGTCTGGTTTCTTGTGAGCCGCTGAAGTGTTGTCCAAGCGCAATTTGAGCTCCTTGCTGGGCCTAAATAGTTGGCCGTAAGCCAGGCACAGTGGCACGCGCCTGTAGTCCAAGCACTGGGAGGCAAGAGACCTGGCATTGCTTGAGTTCTCGGGTTCGAGACTACCCCCGGGCAACATAGGAGACCTGGTCTCAAAAAAGCATCCAGGTGCAGTGGCAGGCACCTGTAATCCCAACTACCTGGGAGGCTGAGGCTGGAGATCACTTGAGCCCGCAGGATCAGGACTTCCCTGAGCAGCATAGTGAGACCTAGTCTCAAAAAAAAAATAGTTGACCTGTACCGATGTTCCAGTCTCACCCTGGTCATTTCTGCATCATATGTGTCCATCTCCCCCTGCATACTGCACAGAGAGGGAAGAAATTATTTCAAGAAACTTGGCTTGCATGTCGCCTTGAAATAACATCGAGATGATTATCTTAAAAGATCACTAACAAAAGGAGTGCTTTTAACAAAAATAGGAAAACAATTCTATCGTTTTCGGGCCTAGACATTATGTTCTTTGTCACTGAAATAAATTTTCTCCATTTCTCTTTTCTTCTCTCTGATCTGTTTTCACCAAGTCAAGTTCATGTGCCAATCTGCAAACCAGTGGAATCTGCTCTTCAGATATTCTTAGTTGCCTAGGAATATTCTATTTACAAATCCTTAGGTCACGTTTTATTTTATTTTAATTTAATTAAATTTTTTTTTTTTTGAGACTAGGTCTCGCTATTTTTGCCTGTGGAACCGCATGCTCTTGTTGCCCGGGGTACCATAGACTCAAGCAACCCCCAGCTCAGCTTCCCAGGTAGCTGGGATGACAGGCGCGCGCCACCATGCCCAACTATTTTTTTGGAACTAGGTCTCGCTAAGGGCCCCAGGCGGGACTCGAACCGCGATCCCTAAGCCCTGGCCGCTTCATAGGCTGAAGCTTACAAGCACGAGCCACCGTGCCCGGCCTAGGTCACGTTTTAATTGATAAAAACCATAAACCTCTATCTATAAGCTTATATTTAACTTTATTTCCCTCCATTACCTTACCTAGGACTAACATCTTTAAGGAGAGAAATTCATTTATGTGGCAGAGTTCCTAAATATTCACACAGTTGTTTTTTGTTCCAGTTTCCTCTCTGGGAAGCAGGTTCTTTGACAGAGCACTATTTCATATTTTTTGAAATACTTTTTATAGCTGTCTTAGCAACTGCAGGGTTAAATGTGACCTTTATTTGTAACTTTCCCCTCATTTTCCACCTCTGTTTCCTAATTGCTCTGAATGAACAATATTCTCTTATCTGCTAACATTCTCCCTTATCCTTCAACAGGAAGTTGTTTCAGGCACTAGAGCAACTCTATATAAATGAGTACCCGTTTGACCTACTCAGTTAGCTCATTTTCACATGTCCCAGGCAGGCTGCCCTGGATGAACTGGAAAATATCCCAGTGGAGAAGAAGGTCAGACCTCTGGAGGTTTCCTTCAGTCTAAGATGATTGTTCTCATTCTTTAAGGTCAAAGTAAACCAGGTTGACCAAATGACTAAGCCATATAAATGCCATGGTATTTTTTTTTTTAAGTTTATGTGTTTTCTGTTGAAAGAATGTCTTTCTATAGACTGCTGCTGCCTGGGGTAGTCCCGAACCTGCCGACTCAAGTGATTCCTAACCTCCCAAGGCTGGGATTAAAGACACATGCTACTGCGTCCAGATTAGATTGCTATACTATTAACAAACACCACCACGGGAGTAACTGGGCAGAGTGTACAGGGGACCTTGCAATATCCTCTCTGATAACTGCGTGTGCATCTGCACTTAGTGAAATAAAGGCTTCAATTAGCTGGGCGTGCTGGTGGGTGCCTATAATCCCAGCGACCTGGGAGGCTGAGGCTAGGGATCACTTGAGTCTGTGGGTTCGGGACTACCCTGGGCAATATAGCAAGACCTAGTCTCAAAAAAGAGGCTTCAATTTAATAAAAGCACATGTCAAGAACCTAGTGTCCCTAGCATGTCTATCCTCAGAACAGAATTAGCCAGTGCTGGTGAGGTTATGGATAAAGGGAACTCTTATGCTTTGTAGTTTGGTGCAATCAGAGTGGATAAAACTGTGCAAGTCCCTCAAAAATTAGAAATGCAACTACTATATGATCCAGCAACTGCACTTCTGGGTATCCCTCCGAAAGAACAAAGACACTCGAAAAGATAGATGTACCCCCCACCCCCATTTTTACTTTTATTTATTTTTTAATTCTTACTTATTTTATTTATTTATTTATTTGTTTGTTTGTTTGTTTGTTTATTTTGAGACTAGGTCTTGCTATTTTTGCCCATGGAACCGCAGGCTCTCATTGCCTGGGGTACTACAGACTCAAGCAATCCCCAGTCTCAGTTTCCCAGGTAGCCGGGATTACAGGCACACGCCACCACGCCCAGCTATTTTTTTTTGAAATAGTTCTCGCTGCGGGCCCCAGGCGGGACTCGAACCGCAATCCCTAGCCCCGGCTGCTTCATAGGCTGAAGCTTATAGGCATAAGCCACTGTGCCCGGCCCACTTATTTTATTTTTTAAAATTCTATTCTTTTTTAGTTTTCATACAACATGTGTCGTATTTGTATAGTTTTTTCTCCCTTTATGGTTCTCTCTATGTCACCCTTTTCCCTCCCACTCCTCCCTTCCCCCTTCTGGTTACTCCACCTCCTCTCTTGCTGTAAGTCACTAGTTGATGCCTGGTTCACTGGTCTCTTTTTTCTGGAGTAATGTCCTCTTTTCCTGGGTGAGAACCTCCACTCCTGGGACATAGCAGTCTAGGCTGCTGGGATCTCCAGGGTTTTCTGTGAGAGGGGCAGCCAGGCCTACTGTGTCAGGAAACTCATGGGGCACATGTGTGGCATGTTCTCCAGGCTTCTTTGCTGCAGCGCTTCCTACAGTGGAGGTGCAGGTTGTGTTGGCCATCTCCTTGCCAGTGTCTGTCCCTTGGTGCTGCTTCTGTCCTGTAGAGTTTGGTATCTTGGATTGGGAACCCAACTCCCAGTTGTTGGCAAAGGATAACTTCCCCCGCGGGGACAGACTCCAGCACCCACCCCCATTTTTATAATGGCTTTATTTATAGTACCCAAGTTTATGGAAACAATTCAAGTGTTCATGGGTAGGTGAGTGAACAAAGAAAAGGTGGGATTTACAGGGTGGAAGATATTCAACTGTGAGAAAGCAGACCATCCTCCCACGTGTCACAGCATGGATTAGTCTTGATAGGTTATGCTCAGTGAGCTAAGTCAGGCACAAAGGCAAGTCTGGTCTCAAGTGTATGATATCACTTCAAGGTAGGATTAGAAAAAGCCACACATATTGGAAAGCTGTGTGGAGGGCCCTCAAACTAATGAAAATGGGATGATCACTTAATTCAGCAATCGCTCTTCTGGGAATCTACCCAAAGGAGACCTCAGTGCTTATACAAAGAGACACCTGTACCCGGATGTTTACTGAAGCACAATTTATAATTGCAAAGACATGGAAACAACCCAAATGTCCTAAAACAGATGAATGAATGAAAAAGATGTGATCTATATACACAATGGAATATTACTCATCTATTAAAAATGACAAATTTGATGAATTTGAGATAGCATGGATGGACTTAGAAGAAATCATATGAACAGAAACAAGTCAGAAAGAAAAAGACAAGGCCGGGCACGGTGGCTCGTGCCTGTAAGCTTCAGCCTATGAAGTGGCTGGGGCTAGGGATCACGGTTTGAGTCCCGCCTGGGGCCTGTAGCGAGACCTAGTTCCAAAAAATAGCTGGGCGTGGTGGCGCGCGCCTGTAATCCCAGCTACATGGGAAGCTGAGGCTGGGGGTTGCTTGACTCTGTGGTACCCCAGGCAACAAGAGCCTGCGGTTCCATGGGCAAAAATAGCAAGACCTAGTCTCAAAAAAAAGAAAGAAAGAAAGAAAGA
>PVHY01018277.1:0-29558 GCA_004024945.1 Uropsilus gracilis
GAGAGAGGGGGGAGAGAGGGGAAAAGGGAGAAAGGGGGAGAGAGGGGGAGAGAGAGAAAGAGAGGGAGAGAGAGAGAAAAGCACAAAGGAAGAAGGGAGTGCAATGGATTACAGTGGTATACTATTTAGTGGTGTTTTGTTGGTGGGCTTGCTATGGTAACAGCACCAGAAAGGAGAGGGGGGGAATCCTATACTTCCAAAATACAAAGAACAATGCAAATAAATAAGCATTATAGCAAAGATGAAATAGTACCTTTTGGTATAAAAAGGGTAGATCTTGAAGTAACTATGTAATGCGAAATACATGAGATAGTGAAAGATACCTGATAACTTCATTTATGGAATATAAATAACTAAAGAAAACAAACTGATAAAATGCAACAAAAATAATTCTTAAGACTGTGCGTAAAGAATACTTGCTACCAAAGGAAAGGGAGTCAAGAGGTTATTATGAATATGCTAAGAATAAGAATATATAAGAATATAATAAGAATATGCTAAGTCACTGGCTGGGGAGATTTACTGAAGGGTAAGTGAAACACACACATGTGAAAATGTACCTCCAAAGTTATAAAGCTATGCTAGTGACTGACAAATTAATAAAATTGGAGAAAAATTAAAAGTTATTGTATTTTATGTCATATGAATTATATCACTAAAATTGCATCAAAAATGCATTCATTCACTCGTAATTCCATCATGGTTCATATTTTCATTTGTGTTCTTTTAGATGTTATTAAAAACAAAAATATTTATCTTTCTTTCTAGAGTAAACATATCATAGTACATGTGTTTCCTAACTTAAGTGTATTTTGTAGATATATTTCTATTTTTCTAAGAATAAAAGTGCTATTTTTAAGTATTCAACTATATGGCTGTATCAAAATTTATTTAACCAATTCCTTAATAATAAATATACTATCTGTAGTCATCAATTTATAAATAATGTGATAAATATCTTTGCACAACCTTGAACATTTTATTAAGTCAAAGTGTAAGCAAATTTAAAAATTTTTGATACAGTCAATTTATTTTCCTAAAAATTACCTTTCCAAAGCAATTTCTGGTCATATCAGAACCATGGAATAGTGCCCATTCTTCCTAAACCCTTCACAATATTGGGTACTATGTTTTCTCATTATCTTTTTATTCTAAAAGAAAATAATTTTTTGTGTTATTTAAATTACATTTCTTTGATTATTAGTAAAATTGGGTATGCTTTGATATGTGTTGTCCATATAAGACATTAAGATAAATTTATCATTTCCCTTTCAAGGAAAAAGACACAGGAATTTAAAAATTTAGACAGCAAGGAAGAAACAAGTATATAACTGTATTATGCAATAAACCAACCTTCAAAATTATCTGAGGTTTCTTTTTCATTCCTAATATAAACCTAACTCATTGTGAACCATCATTATTTAATTTTATACTTAATATGAACAAATTCATCACAGTAATCATCCATTGTCCAAAAAGCATTTAAAAATAAACTACAGTCTACTACATAAAGTCCTCATCTATATCTATCTATATATATATTTATATATATTATATATATAAAATATATATATTATATATATTTATATATATATTTTATATATATATTTATATATATAGATATATGTTTTTATATAGATATATATATAAATTTAAATTTAAGCTATGTGGCTAAAAGTTTAACTCTAATCTAGATAAACTTTTAGGGTAGCATAGATTCCTTCATAGGAGGAGACATTTTAGAGGGTGCAAAAATACGTGTATATAATTTGAGTTTTCAGACATAGGACGTATGCATCATGAGTGGAAGACAGTAAGTAACAGAGATGATCAAAGACAGGTAAATGCTGGAGCAGTTAGGAATGGCTTCAAGTAAAACAAACTTTAAAAAGGCAGACCTTAGAAAAGAGGAAGAGGAAAACTGAAAGAAAAGGGGAAGAGAGGAAGAGGGTGGATGTAAAATCATAGGAAGATATAGGATACAGGCGATACTATTTTGGCGTAGGAATGTTGTGAAGGAAAAGCAAAGGAATGGATGAAACTAACCTGGATGATTAAATCCACTATGCTGGGTATGAGGATTTAGACAGAAACTAGAAGATGAGAAAAGACTGTATTTTTAAGTGACATTGTAGATTTCTGAAGGCCAGGTTAAAACATTTCAATTCATTCAGTTGAATTATATTCCATTCAAATTCCTATACCACACAGAAGAAACACTAAAGATCTCTAAATAGTGCAATGACGATCTGGCAAAGATGGTCATATGTACCGAGCTGGTGAAGAAAACTGAAGATAATAGTGGAATACTTGACTAAGGTTGGTGGTAACAGACATAGAAAGAGCAAAGCAAAACAGAAAAAGAAATTCAAAAGAAAGAACTGACATACTATGGCTACTACTTAGATGGAAGAGTACTTATTTACTTGTTTTTTTCTTCTGACATTTCTTCTAACATTGGTTCATATTATTTGTGTTTTAAAAGTATAGGATGTCCCCACTTCAGGAGTGGTTAGAGCACCACACCCATCACCAAAATACCCACAGTTCAAAATCATAGTCAGTTGTGGTCCCTCCCCAATTTGTTCTTATCCATCCTCCTTCCTCATCCCCTCAGGTAGCTTCAGATCTATAGTAAGATTTCCAGGGTGTGTTGTTGTTTTTCTTCATCTGATCCCTTGCTTGTTTTCTCTATATTCCACATATAAGTAATACCATCAGTATCTGTGTTTTTACTTCTAATTTATTTCATTTAGCATAATCCCTCTAACTCCAACATTATTACCACAAATGACAACAGTATATCTTTTATGATAGCTGAGTAGTATTCCACTGTCCCCAATCCACTTATCTGTATTTAGGCACTTTGGTTGTTTCCATAGCTTGGCTATTATAAATAGTGCTGCGAATGAACATGGGAGTGCAAGTTTCTCCTTGTATTAAGTTTTTTGATTTCTCAAGTAGATACCTAGGAGTGGAATTGCTGGGTCATATGGCAGATCAATTTTTAAACTTTTGAGAAAACTCCATACTGTTTTCCATGGACGTTAGACCAGTACACATTCCTATCAAAAGTGTAAGAGGTTTTTCTTTTTCTCGCATTGGATGGAAATTTAGAAGAGATGAGGTAAGGGCATCATCAATATAGGATGGGCAGCAATCTAAGTGACTGGACAGACATAAATTATCTATATTAGAGGGAGATGCTGTGGAAGCAATAGATATAAAATAGCTCAAACACCTGCTCACACAAATATGCACTGCATAGTTACCTGTCTCCATTGTTACAGAACTGAACAGCGACAACTTTATCCTATAATATAAAATAACATTTTCCATTAAAATTTATATGTAAAACAAAGTGCTCTTCCCCTCAAATTCACTTGCAAAAGCATCATGGAGTAGATTTTTTTTTAAACAATTTAAAAAATACACTAATTTTCTTTGAAAAAATAATGAAAGCTAAGCAATGATCTAGCCAAGGAGGAATACTTATCAGCAGTAACATGAGATAGACTAGGCATAAGTAAAACTGGTTTTTTTTATGTTTAGAAAACCGCAATCACAAATTCTGGATAGGTATTAGTTCACTACATCTCCCAAAGGACAGTATACTGATCTAAACACCATTTTAAAATGACTGATTTAATAATAGTTAGATTAAATTCCCTTAGTCCTTTATTTTAATTTCAGAAAAAAAAGTAATTTTCTGTTTCCCACATGTTCTAACTAATTTACAATGAATTTATCTGCCAGCCCTTGGGTACAAACTACAGTTTACAGACTGCTGCTTGAATCTTCTTTTATAATGATTAAACCATATTTTTACAAATCTAATGTGTGTCATAGCAATAAAAGTACAAGCCAAAATGTGCATTTTCTCCTCTTTACCCCTAAATAAAAGTAAAGTGTACCTTCAAATGTTATACACATTTTCATAAACTACTCAATTACTGCACTGCATTTGAACTTAATCTTTAATTTAAAACTCAGATAACAAGCAACTCTTAATTATTTTTAATTAAAAACTTTTTAAATGGTCTTTTTATGTTCAGAGGTAGTCATGATTCGTACTGTTGCAAGATTTCACTTTATTATTTATCTGACAGATTCTGGATTCACATTGCTAGTTGCAATAATTGGTTTCACATTTTCTGAAGGTACATCTAAATCACAATGACTAAAGCCTCCACTGATATCAACAGGGAAAGCTTATTTTATCCAGCTTTTCTTATTAGTTGGGCACCTGCAAAAAAACAAAAACCCCCACTACCAATCAACTTTTCTTCATCTTCCACTCCACCCAATTCGTTCCTATTATACACACTCTAGTTGAACAGTAACTAGAAATATGCTTCTTTTGCATGTTCTAGAACAAATAAATTTCTCCCACTGGATAGTCCAGATTGAAATCTTTATTTACTAAGTTTTTTCCTTCTACAATTTAAACAGTCCAGGAATTTAGTATCTAAGAATAAGTTAACAGGGAGATAGGAACTCAGTTTGGCTCAGTATGCCTTCATGATAACATTGTCCTATGTTTATATGCCAGGAGAAGAAACAAAAGGTTATATTCAAAAGTTCAAGAAAGAAAAAGTTTTCTAACAGGATTCTCTCTTACTGCAAGAATATGATCGAATCTACAACTCACAAGCTTTATTTTTCAAGTTATCTTTCAGGGAAATTATGCATGTTTTATTAATGCATATTAACACTATTTCAAGTAAGTCATCAACTGTAGTTAAGAACAGTAACATTAAGACTTGCAAAGCTGAGTGCTTTCAATTTATGACTATACAACAATAAGGCAAATGAGATGTACAGTGAGTTGAAATAAAATTACTCCCAGATCCAGAGTAAATAAATATCTAGAGAACATAGTAAGGAAAGATGAAAGGAACACAGGGATAAAACTAGATAATACTGGATCCAAGTGTCCTGTAAATGACACAGAGTTGGGAAGAGAGCCTGAGAGGAAAACTGTCAGACACTAATGGCTGTTTACCCCAGGAATAAAGCTGTTCCCTGACAGAAAGCTGTTTTGATAAGAAAGTGAAATTATATATCAGGAGTTTTCGATATCATTTTGAAAAAAAACACTCAGATCAGCAAACTAAACTCAGTACAAATTATTTTTCCTATGATATACTTAATGTTTCCTTTAAGAAATCTATCAATTTAAGTATAAACAACTTACATAATTAAAATATGAGACTGAAAGAGCCAGCTAAGGTTCTTCTCATAAACTATTACAAATTATGACTGCAATATACATGTATGTGATTTTTTCTATAATTAGAGTGTACCTTAAAAACCATAAATACACTAAATCCAGAATGTTACAATACTATTCATTACAAAAGAGCTAACTAACAACCTTAGAAAGATAGGGTGCAGCTGGAAATAGAAGAAATAATACCATTTTTCCTGGGTTTTTAAAAAAGAAAGCATATTTAAATTTCTCATTTTGCCCTTACCGTATGTGACTCCAATTCAGCAATTTTTTCAGGGATCTCAGAACCCAAATAATATATCCTAATTACATGGTCAGTACTACCTGTTGTAATAAACATACCACCTGGAGGATTAAAAAACAAAAAAACATTAAACCAAGGTCCTTTAAAAACCCTCTTTGTTACATGTATGGCATATTAGTTAAAACCTTCAAGAAACACAGGGTTATCTTCGAATCATTAAAGATGCAGTAAAATTTTAAAGAAAGCGAAATTCAATACAGACAAGAGAAGGATCTAAAGACCAACCGTAACACTTCACCCAACAAAATAATCCACCAATTTTACACTGAATAAAAGCCTTTGGGTAATAAACATTCATTCCTTTATATTTTATGTAAATACAATAATGTTGTGAAATTACTTATAAAATCATCTATTTAGAAGTCTCTTTACAGGAGTTACAATGAGTGAATATAAAAACTCAATTCTGGAATGATGAACAAATTCTAGAACATATAGTCATAATGTACATATAATGTAAATATACTTAATGCTGCCAACTGTACACTTAAAATAGTTATTAAAATGGCAAATTTCTTCATGGATGGCATGGTGGCAGGAGAACTATGGGGACTATAACAATGCCAAAAAATTAATAAAAAGTAGAAAAATAAAATGGCAAATTTTATGTTATATTTTACTATAATAAAAGATAAAGGCTAGAGTATGATTTTTTTTAACAGTATGAAAGTAATATTTACACGTTGTAAAATTGTCTCCTATATGAAGCAATAGTAACATGCTATCTGAAAAGTCATGGCAGGATTTTAGTGTTAAAACTGAGGAGATATTTGTCTATTATTTCTACCAACCAAATTCTGTATTGTATAAAAAAAAATTAAGTGCAAATAAGGGAAAAAAAATCAAGTCTTTAATATACTAATTATAGAGTCCACAAAGGTCCACCTATGTTTCATACTTTTGGTATGCTCCCATTAACACTGAAACAAAAACATTTTTAGTTCTACAAATTTGAAATACTTTTCTTTTACAATTACATCATATAATGTTTTCATTATTCTAAACATTCTATTTTTGCACATACCAGAACTGAAAGATGAACAAGATATCTGAACTCCAGGTCTGGATCGCTCAGTAAATTTCACTGGACGATCTCTAAGAGAAAAGTAAGATGTTCTTATTTTTCATCATGTTATATAAAGTGTAAGAATCTTAGTATGCTGTTGGATACTGCTATATTTAGTATCAATAATATAGGAACCACAAAAGTAAAAGTTAATAACTACTATTCACATCATTCATATTGAAAATGCATTTACCCTTGCAAATATATTTTATGATACCAGTATTAGTAACATAGTTTTATAAACAAATTCAACCGACCCTTGATCAACATGGATTTGAACTGTGTTGGTTCATTTATATGTTGCATTTTGTTCATTAAATATATTGGACAATTTTCTTGAGATTTGAAACTGCTTATCAGTATATCATCACAGGTTATTTAATGTAATGTTTCCAATACTTTAATATGAGTATGACTATAATACTATATATTATAAAAATTTTATAAGGAGTTACTCAGTGTAAAGGCTAGCAAACATCAATTTACACTAAGCTGCTATAAAACAATCATGTTGCTGCTTCTTCATTATCAATGCATGAATCTTTATATCTGCAAATAAATATGAATTTCTTTTTCATTTTATCTTCTCAATTTTGACAATAAATGCTAATGATATGTATATTATCTACAGTGTCTTGTATCATATAAGACAATATTGATCTAGGTACTGAAAGACAATTCAACTTATAAGGACAATTCAAATGATGTAAACTTAGAATATCAATAATGTACAGAACTGTAAATGTATTTTCTTGCTCCTATGACTTTCTTAATAACATTTGGCTTTCTCTAGCTCACTTTATTGTAAGAATACAGTATGTATATAGTTATATATACTATATAACACATACAAAATACGTGTTTGACTATTTATGCTATAGTCTTCCATCCAACATAGGTTATCAACAGTTGGGTTTGGGAGAGATTAAAGTTATGTGGATTTGCCTGCATGTGGATGAGTGCCACAACTCCAGCACTGTTCAAGAATCAACTATCCCATCATTAAAAGTTCAGTCTTGGTAGAATAAGAAATTTTTAAAAAATGTATTCCTTACCAAAACTGTACATAGTCTCTTCAACATAATTCCATAAAAATTTTGTTTTAAAATCTAACACAAAATTGAAGTATGATATATAATACATGCACACATATAGATATTAATATATGAAGTATTTAAAATATCTCAAGGTAATAGAGTAAAAGTAATCATGCTTCTTTCACACAAAATTTCTAACTCAATGCTAAACTTACCTAAACTTCATTGTTTTTGCATGCCATTGCCAGAAACACACTGTTCCATCAGCACCAGTAGAAGTGAGGTATCTGGTTGTGCCTTTAGTTGATGGACAAAACTTTAAAAAAAAAAATTCTAATTCAAATAAAAAGGTTATGTTTAAACTTATTTTAAATATACCATTTTCTACAATTACACTCACTTTAATAAATGCCATTTAAAATTTGTTTCAAGATATTAGTTATTTAAATTTTTTAGATTTTAGAGACATTGAGAAATGCTTACATATAATTAGCAGTATTTCTAATTTGTGATCTAGAATGCAATACATAAATGAAATCTATAGTACATAACTATGGATAAAAATAAATCATGAAATGTAGTTTTCTCTCATTTTTCAATTGAGGTAATAATGTTGGCTTACATTGCTGAGATAAATGGACACATTACAAATGGTATAAAATCACTATAGAAAATAATCATTGTAAAATACTTTAGACCCAAAAACTACTTTAAAATCATTTAAGATAACACTTTCAAAATTATTTCACTACTTTTAATGAAAAAAAACTCAGGCTTTAGTGTTAAATCATTAATAATCTGCTAAACATACATTTACATAGCAAAATTATTAAACTTTTATAGTACATATGAATATGGCTTCAAAAGTAAATCTAAACCAATGATTAGGAAATAATTTGGGCTTTAATATTTCACTTTAAACTCTAACTTCAACAAAGTACGATATCAATTCTGTTCTTTTCAAATGTAGTCATAATCATATGTTTTAATGAATAATGTAAATAGATCAAAATCACTATTCACATTATTATGGAAAAATATTAAAAAACATATACTTAAGTTGCTGACTTAAGGGATGGCTACTATCCTAGATGAAACATAGATGGCCTTTATCATGTAGGAAAATCAGTTTCTGACATGTACTACTTTAAAAGTTCTCACAAAAGACTCAGAGAGAAGGGAAGAACTAGTAAGCTACGGATGTCTGGGACAGAAGAAACAGTTGAAAATCAAACATGGTCTCTAGTATGCCTAGAATTTTAAAAATTCCAAAGAGAGATGAAGAATACCTTCCAGTGATATAAAGATTAAGAATAAAGATGTATATCATTTGATAAAATTTTAATTCAAATAAATAATCATTATAGATATTAGAATCATTTACTTAGTTTTACTGTTTGGAAGTACAGAACTTCTAAAAACTACAGTTAATTCACATAATAATCAACATTAATATTATCCATTAATAGTGAAAAGAAACAAGTACTTGGGTAGTTTGTCTATATTTTCATTTCTAAGATACAGAAGCTTGCATTATAAAACATTAACCCACAATCTATAATAAATTATGGCCCACTAACCCATTTCACTTTGCTACCTGTTTCTGTAATAAAGTTTTATTGAAACACAGCATATACTCTCCTTGGTAGCTTTTGTACTGCAACGGCAGAGTTAAGTATATGCAACAGAGACCAGACAGAATACAAAACCTTAACATTTACTATCTGGTCTATAAATTTATTGATCTCTAATCTATAAGAATAAAGCAATTCATTGTGGTTTTCATTCATATTTCCCTAATTACCAGTGATGTTGTGCATTTTTTCATATACCTGCTGGTGTATGAAGGACCCTTAAATTGCTAAAAATGTTGCTACCATATGTATGACTCTACTGCTAGAAATCTACCCAAAGTATACAAAAACATTAATTCAAAAAAGAAACCCGCACTCCTATGTTTATTGCAGCATTAGTTATCATAACTGAAAAACGGAAAAAAACCAAATCCTCAAAAACAGATGAATGGATCAAGATGTGGCATATATACACAGTGGAATACTATTCAGCAATCAAAAAGATAAAATATCATTTGCAGCACCATTGACAGAGCTGAAAAGGATTATGGTCACTAAAATCAGTCAGAAAAGAATTAAGAAAAACTAGCATATGATTTCACTTATAGGAGGAATATAGGGAAACCAAATATAGTCAGAAAAAAAGACAAAACTAGATTATAGATCCAAGACATACAGCAAGGGAGGGGAGGCAAAGAGTCAAAACAGGGGAGGGAAGAGCATAAGAGAATACAGTGACAGCTCACATGTGATGTGGTAGTAAGAAATTTATAAGGATTGCACTTGAGGGGAAAAATCAAATATTGCACAAAAATGAACAACAGTGTAAGAAAATAAGAAAATTTAAAAGAGGAATGAAATGATTAAATATAAAAGAGTCATTTTACTAAGTTTGAAGAAACACTTTAATATCCCTACTATATTTAAATTGCTTCATCAATCACAAAGGGAGATCTGGTTCATCAGTGTAGCTTACCTGGGTTGTTCTAAAGTGAGAAATCATTTTAGATATTAATACATACTTATTGCAGATAAAAAGAATAAGAGCTACTAATCATCCTGCTACACAGGGCAACAATTATAAGTATCTTGTTATTTCATCACAATTTTCTTTAAAAAAGCAGAATGATGTTAAATGAGACAATGATCAAAGAATAAATAAAACACAGAATACATGCTAAAAGGTGATCATTACTAGCGACAAAAATGAAACCAAGGGGAGATAGAGTGTTGATGGAGGATAAGATTTATAATTTTAATATAGCGGTAAGGTGATCAGAGAAGGGGTCCTTAAGAATGTAACACATTAACAAAGCGATTAGAACGTTAGGGAATCAATCTTGTGACTATCCAAGTATGACCATTCCAGAGATTGAAAAAGCAAACACAAAGGCAGCTATGTAGCTAGAGTACTACAAAATATCATAGAAGGCAACAGTTAAAGCAGAGTGAGAAAGTATACAAGCAGTAGATTAGGTCAAAGAGAGCAAGGAGCTGAGAATGTACAGTCATGTGGATCATTTTGAAAGCTTCAGCTTTCTTCGAACTTAGAAGTTACTGAGGGTTCTGAGCAAGAGACAAGATTTAAATTCCATTAAATCACTTAGACTGTTAGGCAGAGTGGGAGTGAGAAGAGACAGGAAATAGAGGAAGCAGGAAGATCAATTAGATGTCTATTTCAATAACCTAGGTTACCTATGACCGCTGTTTGAAATACGGTATTAGTCTACGGCCATACCACCCTGAACGCGCCCGATCTCGTCTGAAATACCGTATTAATGATGGAGGTCATGAGAGCTACAGGTTCTAAATAAGTATTATGAGTAGAGGCAACATGATTTGCTTACCAGTTACATACATGTATAAGACAATGAAGTCAGAAATGACAGCTCTCATCAACTGCTCTGAAACAAGTCAATGTATTTATATTGTATGTCAAACATCAGTACAAATAAGAAATCAGCGAAATTAAGAATAAAAATTTTCCTAACATTAAACTACAGACAACACTGAATCTGACTGAAAAATATCTTGCAGTAAATATTAACAAAGCATGCCAATATTTAAGTTTGAACCTGTTTATATCTGAACCAAAAGATATAAGTATTGCTCCTTAAAGGCATTTACAAGTTTATATTTCCTTTTTTCAAAAATATGAGAGATAAATATCTCACATTGTATTTGATAAAATCTTTGCTGTCCAAAAATAGAGGAATGGATTAAGATGCGGTATCTATATATAATGAAATACTATTCAGTAATGAAAAAACAAACTCATGCCATTTGCAGGAACATGGATGGAGCTAAAAGGGATTATGCTCAGTGAAATAAGTCAGAAGGAAAAAGAAGACTACTGATCTCTTCACTTATAGGAGAAATATAGGGAAATGGAACAAAGGGTCAGAAAAATAAGATAAAACTAGCAGGCAAATTACAGATCCAAGACAAACAGTAGGGGAGGGAGAGGGATCAAAGAAGGGAGGAAAGAGCATAAGGAACTATGGTGATAGCTATAAGGTAGAAGATCTATGGGGACATACAGTAGGGGAGGGAGAGGGATCATACAGTAGGGAAGGGAGAGGGATCAAAGAAGGGAGGAAAGAGCATAAGGAACTATGGTGATAGCTGTAAGGTAGAAGATCTATGGGAACCCTACCTGAGGGGGAAATCAAATATTGAACAAGACTGAACAATGCAAGAAAATAAAAAAGTGTAATCAGTGTAACAAAAGTAAAAAGAAATTTTTGCAAGAAACATTTTACTTATTTCTAAAGGTACAGAAACTTTAAATATACCTATCATAAAAGAAAAATACCATATGATTTCACTTGTATGTGAACTCAGAGAAACAAAACAAATAAAATCACAGAAAAATTAATTTGCAGACTATAAGACCAAATTAATGGTTACCAGAAGACAAGGAAAACATAGGGGAAGTAATTGAGGTAAGGAGATCAAAGATTTGGTGAACGTTAGAAATGGACATTTAGTGGTAAATTTAATGTAGTATATACAGATGTTGACCTATAATGATGCACACCTGACAATAATGTTAAAATGCAATGCTACTTCGATAAAGTTTTTCCTAAAAAATACCAGACAGTTGAATAGGAACCAAAGAACATAAGTGATCAACATTTTCCTGATGTTTATAACATTATACATACAGTGCAACAAAAACGGTAAAACTTTATTGTATTGTATACATTAGAGACAGCTTTTTAATTTTCTTACCTGTATGGAAGTAATAGAAGCTGAATGTCCCTGAAGGACTGCAACTGGTGCACAAGTTCGAAGACACCATACTCTTACAACCTTATCACAGCTGCCTGCAGCAATGAGAGTGTTTTCATAGTTAACAGCCATGTCAGAAATTTCAGCAGAGTGCCCTCGAAGTGTAGCAAGGAGGCGTCCATCATCCGTAGCCCAAATTTTCACCAAACAATCATCTGAACCCTACAGTAACACAAAAGGACAGAAAAACTACAGTGAAGTAGCCATTTGCCCCTTTACACTGGGGGGGAAAAAAGGCATGACAACAAAGAGGTGATTTTATTATATTACTTTTAAGCCTTTAAGCCTTTGCAATGTCCTCTCTATATATAACATAGATCTAGTAACATATGCAATGTCAAAATGATAGCACACCAATAAGGCATTTGCTCAAACTGACAGTGGCAATCATGAAGATCTCTTTAACATTACCATTACCGGTCCTGCAATCTTAAAAATTCTAAGTAGTTTAAATTCACATTCACTTCTCAGAAAAAAAAGGGAGCTGTTTGTTGACATCTCTAGTGGAAACATTATGCAGAACTTCCTAGTAAGTATTCACATTAGCTTTAAAGTGGTAAGATGCAATCGTACTCTAATGTAGCTTTTAATAATTATGCTAGTAAAAAGATGGCAAGAATAATCCTTATTATGATCATTAACATCCAAACACATAGGTGCTAAATTTGGAGTCACAAAAACTTCAATGGAAGAGTCTAATGAGATCCAAGGAGTCATAACTTCTCAAAGACAAACCACTCACTTCTTTTGTCACAAAACACATATAAAAAGAATACAAAATTATTTTATACTTGTGTGAAATACAAACCATAAAAAGAAAATTATGTCATTACCCATGCTTAGTACTAAAGCAACAAGAAATATTAGAAATATTGTGCTGCAACTCAAAAGTACATGATATGACCCAGTTAATAAAGACCCAATTTTTAAAATAACCAATACAAAAATCAAAGAAAGGTATGCACAGGATTTGTAAGCTATCAATCACAGGCTGATGTAATCATTAATTAGTCAGAATTAACGCCAATTATACTGTGATAAATGGAAAATTCATTTTTATAAATATTTGCTCCAATGAAACAACATGAAATTAAGTAGCTAACACATAATTTAAGTACCTCTAGAATATAAAAACTTTTTGAGTAGATTTCCCAAAAGGATTGAGACTGCAGTTACATAAAATGAGAAAACATTTTCAATTTCTACTCATTATCTAACCTTATCTTTGCATTCATGAATCAAAAAGGATAAATTACTTATAAAACATAATTCAGTGTCATAAAGCCTAACTTCAATTGTTGTAAATCACTAATATGCAATAGTACCATAAATTTTAAACTCACTGTAAAAATTCTTCTCCCACTTCGATCAAACGCCACACAGTAGACAGATGATAAGTGCCCCAGAATTCTCTTATGCATCTTAATGTGTTGGTAAGCAGATGAAGGGAAAATATGGCTGAAGCGACTACATCCAGTTAATTGCCTGGCAGAGGTGATATTCACTAGAAAATATAAAATAATAGATTCACTTGTTAGCAACTAAAAATTGAAACCAACTTCATGAAGTTAAATCATAAGTATTAATATTACAAAAAGCAGAATATATACATCACAATGCTACTCTATGAGAAATCTAAATTCCATTACCTATTTCATGATTTTATTAATTTACTACCACAAAACAATAAGGATAAATCTTTTAAATGGAAGGTCTGGTTTTATGTTTGCTGTACCATAATTTCTCAAGTCCATCCCATGTTTGCCTTCGTTGATGTATTATCGTCAAAAAAACACTCTCACTTTAAAATATACAGGCAAATCTTACTATACCATGAAGGGATTTTAGGCTAAAAACTAGATTTGATTAAGCATAACACATCTTAAAATTTATGTTGGAACTTTTAAGCATTCCTGTCTTACCTCCTCATACTCATCTATCCCATATCCAGCTTTTCCTAAAAACTCAATAAAACAAGAGATTTTATAGTGAAAAAAGGAGACTATTACATAATATTTGTAGCAAATATGAAAAAGGATTAATACCTTAAAATGTATATAGAAGTGACATCCATAATATGGTGGTCTTAGGCATTCAGTTTTCTATCCTCTCTTTAAGCTGTAACTAGTATAGGACATCTATAACTCAACAAAAGTTCCTCTGCATCCCAAGTCAGGACACCAGAGATACTCATGCATCGATATGTGTGTCTGAAGATAGGTAGAATGTGAAGCATGGGGGAGCAGTGATAGAGGGGTCACCAACCAACACATCAGTGCAAATGTGAAGAGAGCAAACAGTGCAGACACCCAATTCCTAGACTCCATACAATCCCACAGTGAGCATAATACCACACAGACTCACCCACAAGGGTAGTGCATACAACTACCACCAACCCTCAATCACTAGAACAGCTATCATACCTGCATGGCAAGTGAAACCAGTAGCACAAACTCAGGTCTTAAGTCCTAAAGAGGTCAATAACAGAGGTTGCCTGCATGGCTTGGAACTCAGACCCAGAATCCAAAGAGAAGAGTCAGCAGTGGGGCCATGGGACTCAAATCTGCATAACCCACAAATGTGGTTATTCAGAACCCTGACATCCTCACCATAATCCATTTCACAACTTCAACCCTGCCACAGTGATAAAATGTGAGACCTAGGTTACAGTCGCTATGCCCACCGTTCCCAGTGATATCTACAGCTGCAATTATACCAGCGGTACAAAGACACTGGTAAGTTCAAAGACACAAGCAGCAACTACTATAGCAGTTGTTCCCCTATAAGAGAATATCTGCATTAGGTTTATAGAAGATAAACCAAAACTAAAGCCATAGTTCTACCTCCTAGAAAAAAAAGTGTCTAATTAATAAGCTAATTACTACATGAAAATATTAAGTTGCTAAACTGCAATCAAACCAAACTTATCAAAAATAATGTGTTACAGCATCAACACATTGCACAAAATAGAATGACAATTCTCTAGAAATAATCTTTAAAAGGGGGAAGACTATGACCTAATTACTAGAGAATTTAAAGTAGTTGTCATGAATCTCAACAACCTACAAAAAACAAATGACCAAAAGACTATTCAATGAGTTTAGGAATAAAAGTAATGAACAGGAATACTTTATTAAAGAAACTGAAACTCAAAATAAGAACCAAACAGAAATTACGGAACTAAAAAACCTAACAAATGAGATAAAGAGTAAAGCAGAAAGAACTACAAATAGAACAGATCACACTGAAGTAAGAATTGTTAGTTTGAAGATAGAAATCTCGAAAAAGCTGAAATGAAAGAGGATAAACATGATTTTTAGAAAATGAAGAAACTATAAAGGCTATCCAACTCCACTAGGAAAGCTAACCAAAACAAAGTGGAAATTCCAGACAATAAAGTGATGGAGAAAGGAACAGAGGTCTTATCTTATATAAAAAGATCAATCATAGCCAAGACCTTCATGAATACAAACATTCACAAAACTAATAAAACAAACAATTATCTAAATACAAAAACACACTGCCAAAAGTTAACAACACTGCCAAAAACAAGCTGCCAAAAGTTAACAACAACAAATCTTTTTTTAATAATTTATTTATATATAAATTTCACATCATTGCAATCAGTAACAACGAATCTTAAAGGCAGTTAAAAAATAAAAAGTATAACCTCTAAATGTACTCCCATCAGGCTATCATCAAATTTCTCAGCATAAACGCTAAGCTAAAGGAGAGTAGAATTAACATTCAAAATACTGAACAATAAAAACAACCAGACAAGAATATTCTATCTAGCAGTTAAGCAAAAGGATTAAAAATAACTACAGAAAGTTTACTTTGGTGCTGAATTCAGTAAAAAAAAAAAAATTAAAATTTTGTGATGAAAAACAAAATATGGAATATGACTTGGTAAATGCAGATAAGGACAGTTACAACAATGAAATATTTTATATGACTCCTGGTAACTACAAAATAAAAATCTGAAGCAAAAGTACAAAGCTTTAAAAAAAAAAGCAATGAAAAAAACACAACAGAAAGCCTAAATAAAGTAGCAAAACAAACACAAGGGAAAACAAAGGAGATACAGATATGGAACAACAAGAAAATAGCAGTGGCAAAAACTTACACATCAATAACCAACCATAAATGTAAATACACTGAACTCAGTTATCAAAAGCCACAGATTGACTAGATGGATTAAAAAGCAATACCCAATTTCCCTCTATCAACAGGAAACTCACCTAAATTTCAAAAATACACAGAGGCACAAACTGAAGCAAATGCTATACTTATAGAATTCCAGCAAAAAAATAAAATAACAGGGGTGGGAGTATGAATAAAAAGACAATGATAAACATTATATAATAACAAGAGGTCAAGACCTATCTCTTATCTTTAAGAAGAAATAACACTTCCTAAAATATATGTGCACAACATGGAATATCAAAACATATAATACAAATAAATGTTAAACATAAAGATACTGACAGCAAGACAGTGTTAGTAGAGGTTCATGAAACCACACACACATCAATGAACAGATCATCCAGACAGAAGACCAAGAAGGAAATAATGACCATACATAAATCAGACAGGTGGAATGGAAACACAGAAATTCCATCCAAAAAAAAAAAAAAAATCCCAGAACCACCCTTTTTTTTTCTACTGCCCCACACACACACCTTTTCAAATGTACATGGAACATTCTAAAGGACAGAACATATGACAGGATAGAACACAAAACAAGATAGATAAATTAATTTATGCAAATTATATTGAGCATCTTTCTGATCCCAAGAGTGATCTAGAAATCAAACAAAAGAACAAAGTGGGGAAAGTGCAAATATGTGGAAATTAAACAACATACTATAGAACAACTACTGAAGCAAAGAAATTTAAAAATATCTGGAAACAAATGAAAAAGACATAACCTACTAAAATGAATGCAACAGAATAAAGGAGTACTCAAAATTAACTTTACAGAAATACATTAAGAAACAAGAAAAATCTCAAAAATGCAATAATCCTGAATCTAAAAAACTAGAAAAACAAAGTCAGGAGAAGAAAATAACAAAAATTAGAACAGATAAAAAGAAATTTACATCAAGAAGACAATACGAAAGATGAAGTAAACCAACAGCTTGTTATATGAAATGATAACAATAGTCCTTTAGTGAGATTCTCTAACAAAAAAGGTCAAGTTAATAAAATCAATAATGAAAAAGTACAACAGATGCCATAAAAATGCAAAAGATCATAACAACCTACCATGAGCATCTATATGCTAATATATTAAACAACTGAAAGTAAATTAATATAATAAATTATTACAATCATGCAACCTTCCAACATGTAATCAGGAAGAAATCGAAAATCTGAACTTATTGATGACCAGTAAGGAAACTAGAACAGTAATTAAGTCCCCCCAAGACCCAAAGTTCAAGATCAGACAACTTCACTAGTCAAGTGTACCAAATATTCTAAGATATAATACTCATCTTTCACAAGCCCTTCCAGACTTCACCTACAATATGGAATATGGAGCTTCTGATAAACAAATCATCTAAATACAACTATAGAAAAACAAAACTTTGTGTTGAGGAATTGTCATCATTTCATTACCACCCAAAGGAAACTGAAATATACCTATCTTAGAGATTAATGAATTCTTGAAGAGAAAAAATAGAAAAATGTTGAAAGCAGTCAGGGTGCTGGTCATATTAGTGAGTCAAAAAAGTTGGGGACCTGGTACAGACTGAATGAGTGTGCACAGACTGTGCATGGTGAATTTTGTTCAGCAAGTGAGGAGTGTAGATCTATGTATATATAAGCACTGGGATTTTTGGGCTTAGTTACGAAACATCTGGTTGCTAGCATTACAAGCAGTGGAGTACCCTCAAACCTACCTGATGGGAGGTACAAGAAAATACCATTGTGTGTTTTATACCACAAATGCACAGAACTTCCATTCTTCCCACACCAAGCCCCATATGCATGTGCACCATAGCAAGGCTTGTGCTACCTACATCATGGACAAGTAGCAATGAGGCTAGTATCCATTAAGCAGTGAAAGCATTAGCTTAGCAGACCAAGAGAATAAAATGTAATATCCATTCCCCACCCAGCAGACTCATAGGAAGTATTTGACTCTAGGATGCCCTCACTTCCTCATTTCCTCATTTCCACCAAGTTAAAAAAAGATAAACAAAAGAGAGACTACCCAAACTAGAAACAAACAAAAGAACAAGAAAACACACATGCCCAAGAGACAAGGAGCAAATTTGACCAAGATGAAAAAGCTGAAAGAAAACTAGTACAGAGACCTGTATGAAGGACTCAGAATTTCAGATTCAAACAGATAAAGATTTCATACAAACAATTTTTTAAAAATCAATGAAATCCTGGAGTGCAAGCAAAACCAGAAAAGGAGGTGAAAGATCTCAGAAAAGAGATGTGGGACAAAAAGAGTTCTTCACTGAATAATAGTTCACTGTGTAAATAGACCACAGCTTTTTGATCCACTCATCTATTTTGTGGCATTTGGGTTGTTTCCATATTTTGGCTATTGTGAATGGTGGTGCAATGCAAACAGGAGTGTAGGTTTTCTTTCAAATGAATGTTTTTTGTCCTTTGGGTAGATTCCTAGGAGTAAAATCAGTGAATCTGAGAAACTTCCACACAGAAAGCTGGATCCACAGTGGCTGGATCATTTTACAATATCATCAGCTATGTATGAGGGTTCCTTTTTCTTCACATCCACTCCAGCATTTATTATTCCTGGGTTTTTTTTTAATGTGGGCTATTCTTACTGGAGTGAAGTAGTATGCCTCATATATGGAATATAATGAAACCTAACAAAAAGTCAAGAAAAAGTAAAAACTAATAAAATGACCATAAAACTGGGACATACAGCAAGGGAGGGGAAGGAACACAAGGGATATGGTGGCAGGTCATTGATGATATGGTAGTAGAAGAACAATGGGAACTACAATAAAGTAAGAAAAAAATAGAAATTTTTTTTGTCTTAAGTAATAAAAAAATGAATAAATAAAAAATAAATTGCTTAAAAAAGTTCTTCACAAAAATGACTGAAAATGTATTTTAAAAACTCTGTAAAACAGCTACTGAATGATGTGAGGACAAATATGGAAGGCCCATTAAATAGACAAGGTAGCAAAGAAAAAATTTCAGATATTGAACATACAAATGTACAAATGACTAAAATGGAAAAGAGAAATAGTATCTTAGAAAAACGAAGAATCTCTATAAGAAAAATCAGATTCCTTTAGAAAACAAGAATAATGGGTATACACTAGGTAAAGACAAAGAAAAGGAAACACAGGATCTATTGAAAGTAGTAATACTTAGGAAATTCCCAAACCTAAAGGAAGAATTGAACATGAAAGTTAGAAAGCCAAAAGAACACCCATATTTCTAAGCACAAAATGACCTTCACCAAGACACATCACTGTTAAATTATCAAAAGTCACTGATAAAGAAAAAATATTTTTAAGGGAAAAAAATAACATACAAGAGCACCACAACAGATTGTCATCAGATTTCTTAGTAGATATACACAAATACAGAAGAGAGAGCAGTAACTCATTTACAATTCTAAAAGAATAAAGACTGCCAGTTAACAATATTCTGTAAAACTATAATTCAAAAATGGGAGAAGTTAAGCTTTCTCCAACAAATAAAAACTAATGGACTTTGCCACCACCAGCACTTCTCTATTAAAAATGTTCAAAGAAGTTCTTCTATATGAAAAGAAAAAAACAAAGAAAAAAACCACAGAACCTTCAGCAAAGTGGTATTAACAAAATGATAAGTACAAATCAGAAAGATTTAAGAAAAAAAATAAGGTAACACTAAAACAGACAGATCTTTGTATCAAAACACAACAGATCACAATCAGCACAGAAAGGACAATTCTATCTCTCTACAGAAAAGTTGATATAATTCTAATACGAACACCACAACAAGAACAAACACACTGGGAATACTAGAATAAAAAACTGAGATAACTGTCAGGAAAAGCCATCTGAATGAAAAGTCAGGCAAAACACATGGGAAAAAAAACAAGAGAAAGATAAAACTAAATAACAAAAGAACAGCCTTAAATAGGTCTCATCTATCAATAATCACCTTAAACAGGAGTAATGTGAAATAGTAATTAAAAGACACAGAATATCCAGAAATACGCACACAAACTCACCTTACATCTTTACATCTAAAGCCAAATGCAAACTTAAAGTGAAAGACTTGAGCAAAGTACTTCCATCTAGCAATGCAGGAAAAAAAGGGCAGGAATTTTTATTATCATGTCTGATTAATTTAACTTCTAAGCTAAAAAAGGTAATCAGGTATAAAGATGGGCACTATATAATAACTAAGAGAATAATTCACCTAGAAAATACAACTATCATCAATATTTACATACTGCAAATGTGTACACCAAAATACTTCAACAAGTATTAGTAGAACTAAAGCAACACATTGATAGCAACATTATACCATGAGGTCTCAAAACACCACTTACATCAAGTGATAGATCATAGAGAAAAAAACAAGGAAATAATTACCTTAAATGAAGCTATGGATCAAAGACCAAAGATACCTATAGTGCCTTCAACCCCAAAAGAAATGAATACGCATTCTTTTCAAGTGAACACAGAACAGTCTCAAGAATAGATTAGTTGCTGAGACACTTAACATGCATCAAAAAATATATGAAAGCAAATTATATAAAGCATCATCTCTGATTATATGATATATGCACTAGATATGTATATATCTATGATACAGCACTAGAAATAAAACACAAAGAGTCCCAGAAATAAGACATACAGGACTAAACAAAATGTTTTTGAGTTCCTAAGTCAAAGAAGAAATCACAAGAAATTCAAATTATTTGGAGATCGATAAAAATGAAGTGAAAAGCTACCAGGTCATATGGGATGCTGTAAAAGCAGGAAGGAACAAAGGAATAAAGGAAACACATAAAATACAGGTCCACACCAATAGACAGGGAAATTTTCAAATAAACAAATGAAACAACTAGAAAAATAACAAATGAAACAAAAAAGGAAGGTCATAATAAAAATCAGAGGTGATATAAACAATATTACAAAATAAAAGTACAAAAGATCAAGTGAACATTTGTTTCTTTGAAAGGATAAACAAAATTGAAAACTTCCTAGCCAGACTCTGAAAGAAGAATGAAAACCCAAAGAAAAAGAAATCAGAAATGAAAGATGTAAAATTACAAAAGACCGCAAAAATATATAGCATCACAAGGAATTACTATGAACATTTATATGCAAAAAGAACAAGTTAGAAATGATGAACAACTTTTAGAACTATACAACCTTCCAGGAACTAAATGAGGATGAAATAGACGTTTGGGACAGAAGAGTGACAAGCACTGAGGTCAATAGGCTCCTTGAGAATAAAAATCCAGGATCAGATAGCATCACTAGTGAATTATACATCAAACTTTCAGGGAGGATGTAACAAGTATCCTTCTCAAACTAGTCAAAAAATTAAAGTAGAGGAAAAGCTCACCAACATATTTCACAAGATCAGCATTACCTTAATCTTAAAACCAAATAGGGACAGAACAAAAAGACAAATCTATAGACCATTATCTATAGATACAAACTTTCTCAACAAGGTCTTACAAATTATTCTAGCAATATGTGAAGAAACTCATACATAATAATATAATAGTTTATTTTCAGGGATGCAAGTTGGTTCAACATATGCAAACCAGTCAACATCATTTACCACAGCTACAAAAAAAATATGAAAGTAGTATTATTTCAATACATATTAAAGAAGCACTTAGGATTCAAAACCTATTTATGATAACAAATTTCAATTACAAAGACCTAAGAGGAATACATGTCAACATAATAAAGTCAATATCATAACCCCACAGCAAACACCATAATTAATGGCAAAAAGTGAAAGTATTTCCTAAAAGTTCAGGAACACAAGGATGTATATTTTTACCACTGTAGTTCAACCTACCACTGAAGTCTATACCAGAAGAATCAGAATCAGGCAAGAAAAAGACAAGCACAATCCAAATTGGAAAAGAAGGGAAATGATCACTATTTGCAGATGATTATATACACACACATATATACATACATACATACATATATATGATTAAAAAATATATCAAAAATAGTAACTAAATATATATATAACAATATATATACCTAAATCCAAAATATATATATACACACACAGTTTAAAAGATTCTATCAAAAACTATAACAAGCTAATAAAGTGGTAGCATGTAAAATGAAGACATAAAAATGTTGCATTTCATATGCAAATAGTTGCAAGGAAGATAAATTAATAAATAACTCCCATTTTTAAGTGCATCAAAAAGGATAAAATACCTGGGAATAAATGTAAAGGAGCTAAAAGATTTACACACTGATAAACTAAGCCACTATCAAAGGAAATAAAAGCTACAAAGACACGAAAAGATATCCCATATTCATGGAATGGAAGGAAAAACATTTTTTAAATGGCCATATTACTAAAGCAATTAATAGATATTACACAATACATATCAAATTTCCAACATTTTTCAAGAAAATAGGACAATCATAAAATTTGTATGGTATCACAAATGACTTCTAATAGTTAAAGAAATCTTGAGGGAAAAGAAGAGGGAGAAAAGTAAATCACACAAATACTGACAGATAATCTTTGAAAAAGGAGCCACAATCAGAAAATACAGAAAGGGCTAATTTGGTTAATTTCCAAAATATGTGAAGAATTCATGCATCTCAGAAAAATTACAAATAACTGAATCAAAATATGGGAAATGAATTCAGCAGATACTTCTTCAAAGAAGACATTCAGAACCATCTATATAAGCATATAAAATAATGCTCAACATCACTTAGCATAAGGGATATGCAACTCAAAACCACAATGAGATATCACATCACCTCTGTAAGTATGGTCTCTATAAAAGAGAATAGAAACAAATGTCAGTTGAGGATATGGAGGGAAAGGGAACACCCATTTATGAGAGGTGGGAATGTAGACTATATATAATGTGGACTATAGGAAGATGTCTCAAAAAATAAAATTGGAAATACTATATGACCCATCGATGCCATTTTTATTATACAGTCATAGAATATGAAAATATTACAGAAAAGATTTATACACTGCTGTATTCATAGCAGCATTATTCACATTAGTGAAGTCACAGGATCAACCTAAATATCCATCAATACACAATTAGATAAAGAAGTTACGGAATATAGAGTCAATAGAACACTACTTAGTTACTTGAAAAGATAAAATAGTGCCGTTGGGGACAAAACAGATAGCTTTTACGTACAGTGTCTGTGCTAAGTAAAAAGAAGTCAGAAAGCGAAAGAAAGTTACCAGATGATCTCTTGTTTGCAAAATGAAAATAACCAAAGAAAACAATTAGGCAAAACAATAATAATTCTCAGAGAATCTATAAAAAACATACTCATTACCAGAGAGGGAAGGGGAAGAGTATAGGGGATTGGAAGTAGGGTTATGGCACTGAAGAGTTTGTGGCGCGTGAGCGAGGCATGTATGTATATGGAGATGTGTAATAATACCCCCAAAATTATATAGGTATGAATACTAGTGGCAAATCAATAAATTCTGATTAAAAAACTTTTTAAGAAATTAAAGAGGAAGGAAAACTTCTTAACTTATATGAATACAACATTACTGATTCCAAGGCAGACAAAAAGTAAACTACAGACAAATATCTGCAAACACAGTATCAAAAATACTCAAGGACCTGCATTCCTATGTATACTGCAGAATTATTTATAATAGCTAGGATATGGAAACAACCCAAATGTCTAAAAACAGACAGAAGGATCAAAAAGTGATGGTATATTTATATGATGGAATACTATTCAGCAATCAAAAAAGACAAACTCATGTCATCAAAAAAGGACAAACTCCTTCCAGCATAGATGGAGCTGGAAGGAATTATGTTAGCAGAAATTAGTCACAAAGAAAAGGGTAAATATAAGATAGTCTCACTTATATATGGAATATAGAGAAACCAAATGAAAGCACATGAAAACATTAAAACTAGCAAGCTGATAACAGAACTGAAATACACAGAAAGGGGGCAGGAGAGAGGGCAAAATCAGGGGAGGGATAAGCACAAGGGATCAAGGTGGTAGCTCCGGTTGATATGATAGTGGGAGAACTATGGGGTATACAATGATGTAAGAATAAAAAAATACAAAATTAGCAAAAAAATACTTAACAAATACAGTAACCCAAATGCAAAAACATATTCAAAGGATCATACTCTGTCTAGGTGAGCTTTATTTACACCAGAGATGTAAGTATGGAACCTAACACGCAAAACAATTAATGCAAAACAAGACATCAATCAAATGAACAATTAAAATTGTAATAATCTCATTACATACAGAAAAATAGTTGAAGAGTCAACATTAACATATGAAAAAATTATTAATAAAATTGGTATAGAAGAGACATACTTAGGCAATTAAAAGTCATATATGACAATTACACAATAAGTGTCATAATAAATGGTGAAAACCTGATAAGTTTTCCTCTGAAATCAGAAACAAGAAAAAAAAAAATACATTGACTCTCATTACTGTCAACATAGTACCGGAAGTTCTAGTCTGAGCAATTAGGCAAGAAAGAGAAATAAAAAGCAGCAAAGTTGGAATGGAAAAAGTAAAACTATCAGTATTTGTAGATGTCATGATACTATACATAGAAAAGTCTTACAGACTCCACTAAAATATTGTTAGAATCAGTACAGTGAAGTGACAAGGCTATAAAATCAATACAAAAATCTGTTGCATTTGTATATGCAACTAATGAACTAGAAGACAAAAAAAAAAAAAATCAAGAAAACAAAGCCATTTATAACTGCATTAAAAGAATTAAATTCAGGCCGGGCACGGTGGCTCGTGCCTGTAAGCTTCAGTCTATGAAATGGCAGGGGCTAGGGATTGTGGTTCGAGTTCCGCCAAGGGCCCACAGCGAGACCTAGTTCCAAAAAAATAGCTGGGCATGGTGGTGCGTGCCTGTAATCCCAGCTACCTGGGAAGCTGAGGCTGGGGATTGTTTGAGTCTGTGGTACCCCGGGCAACATGAGCCTGCGGTTCCATGGGCAAAAATAGCGAGGCCTAGTCTCAAAAAAAAAAAAAAAAAGAATTAAATTCATAGAACTAAGTCTAACAAAAGAAGTCAAGACCTGTGAGGAAAACTAGAAAACACACAAAAAATGGAAAAGTAGTCTAAGCTCATGAATTTGAAGATTTTGCATGTTTAATATGACCATTACATAAAGCAATATATAGACTCAACACAAAGCCTTTCAAAATCTAAATGGCATTCTTCAGAGAAATAGAACAAAAACTTATGGAAGTTTTATGAAACCACAAAAGACTCCTAACTGCCAAAACAATCCTGAGAATAAAGAACAAAAATGGATGTATCATGAAACTCTACTTGAAAATATACTACAACACTATAATACTGAAAATAGCATTGTATTGAAATAAAAAAGTCACACAGATCAATCGAACAGAACTGTGAGTTCACATTTATACACACAACCATTTTGATAAAGGAATTAAGAACACACACTACAGAAATAAGTCTCTTCAAAAAATTGTGCTGGGAAAACTGAATAGCCGCATGCAAAAGAATGAAACTACACCTCTCTTACACTCATTCACAAAAATGAACTCAAAAGGAATAAAAGACCAGAAAATATGAAATACACTATCGAAAATATGTGGCAGGTTCTTTTACAGTGCTCTTAGCAATGTCACTGGATTCAATTATAACAGGATGGGAGTAAAAAAGCAAAAATTAAAAAATGGGATGATAGTCACCAAAAATGATTTCATATGATAAAGAAACCACCATCAAAGTGAGGTATTCACAAACCATTTAATGAACAAAAGGTTCACATCCAAAATAAGAAACTTACATAAGAACAACTAATTTAAAACAAAAGGTTCAAGAACATACAATGGAGAGATAATTGGTGCTAGGAAAATGGAATAGCCACATGCAAATAATTAAACTATACTACTACATTATACTATACACACAAATTAACTCAAGAAAACATGAATGCAAGACTTGAAACCATAACATACCTAAAAGAAAAAAAGTGGTAAGATCTTCAACATTAACTTACTAATGTCTTTGTGAACTGTGCTTCAATGGCAAGGGACACGACAGTAAAACACATAGGACTACATCAAACAAAGTTTCTGCACAGCAAAACAAAACTATTGTCAAAATGAAAAGGCAAGCTACTGAATGGGAGAAGACACTGCAAGTCATGTATCTTGCAAGTGGTTATTACTCAAAATATATAAACAACTCTTGTAACATAACAATAATAAAAAAAGGTAAAAGATTTAAATAGACATACTCTAAAGGAGACATACATACTAACAGTCACATGAAAATAGTTCATCATCACTTATTAGGGAAAAGGAAGTAAAAAGCACAATGTGATATCTCCTCACACCTGTGAGAATGGCTATATAAAGATGACAAACAATTACAAGTGTTGGTGAAGTTATGGAGAAAAGGGAATCCTTGCACACTATTGGTGGAACTTTAAAGAAGTGCAGCCACTACACATAACAGCTATAGAAATTTCTCCAAAAATACCATACGATACTATTACTCTATTTCTGAATATTCATTCAAAGGACATGAAGACACTTATTTGAAAAGATATGCATATATCTTTATCTTATTTATAGCATTACTTAGACAACAAAAACCTAAGAACCCATGAACAAATTTTAAAAAGATGTGGAATATATATACAATAGAATATAACTCAATTTTAAGAAAAAAATGAAATCTTGTCATTTGATAAACTTAGAATATAATAAGCTAAGTGAAAAAAAATATCATCCGGGTGGCAAGCCTGACCCTGATCCTAGTCAGACTGGAGGCAAGAGTCAGGAGCTGAAAGTTGGCAGTGGTCTTAAGCAAGATGCCCTGTAACACCCCTGCCTCTGATGAGAATGGAGACAAGGTGATGCCTGCCATCACCAGGGTCTCAGGGTATTGGGCTGGGGGAGCCGGCCTGTGACTTCAAGAGGACCCGGGGTGAGAGTTGGGCAGCCTCTGTTAAGGGTGCAGGCAAAGGGGGGGATTGCCCCCATTGATTTACTCCCATTCAAACTGATTGGCAGAAGGCATCCAAAGTTCAGGCAATCCAGCTGTAGACATTCAAGAGATGAGAGGAACACAGCAAGGCCCTGGGCACCGTCATCAACTGATGTGAACCCAAACAGAGCTTGGTCAGAACCATAAATGATAAGACTGCAAAAAGAGCTGGTGTGGTGCTCTAGCATAGAGCTCTACCTACAACATCTCAGGGGTCTGGGGTACTAAACACCTTAACCAGAGATGCATGCAACAAGAGCTTCCTCCTTTACAAACTGGTGGAGGAAAATTCTCAGAGATGAGGTTGCATCCCATGGCAGGATTAGAAACCACAAAAGGAGACAAGGACGCTAAACCAACCACCTGCTTAGGTCTGTCCCCATTAGGGAACTCCTCTATCAACAGTGACAGGAGTGAGGTTCCCAATGCCAGAACTACAAGACTTAAAAGCAACATCATATGACAGTCATCAGAATGGATGGGACAATCAGTGTGAACCACAAGATCTAGAACCCAGAGACCACACTGGTCTGCAGAATATGGGGCAGTCACCTACAATATAGGAAGTTTCAAAATCAAGGAGTCTGGAGAACCAATGCACAAACCTGCACAAGTGGTTCCTGACATGCTTGGCTTGGCTCCCTGCCTCATTTATTCCTGGAGATCTGAACAGCCTGATTTGTTGCATTCCAGAAGCATAGGTACTCACCCAGGAGAAGGACACTGTTTCAAGAAAAAAGAGATCTGTGGGCCGACCACTGATCAATGACTTGCAGAGAGAGGGGAGCTGAAGTGACAGGAAGGGAGGCAGGAAGGGGGAATGGTAGAACAGCAGTATGTAGGTGCATTACTGATGGGAGGGCAATATTTAAGATGAATAATTAACTGTACAAAAATGACCGTTGCAAGAAAATAAAACAAAATTTAAAAATTAGAAAAACTCCATCTGATTTTACTCATAGGAAGATAAACAAAGCCAAACAAAAGCAATTTGACAACAGAAAGCTGTATACCTGAATAAGTCAAAATTACTTGCACAACTAATAAAGTGCTATTTATAACATAAAGTATTATGAACAACCTGTGTCCTAAGATATTGTTAAATTACAGAATACATGAACAACATACCAGTGTGGAAAATTTAGAAACTACAATGCAAAAAATATAAAATATAAATGTTTAACTATACGATGATTTAAAATATGGGAAAATATGCAGCCATATATGCATGAAGACTAAAAGGAAACAAGAAATTAAACAAACTCCTTGTGATCAAAATACTGTTAGTATCCCCTATCCTCAAGGGATATATTCTAAGAAACCCAGTGGATGCCTGAGATGACAGATTGTATGAACCCTCCATAAGTTTTCTCTGATACATAACTCTGAAGATTAATTAAAAAATAAGGCATAGTAAGATATTAACAATAACTAATAGTAAAATATGGCAAATATAACAATGTACCATAAGACAGGTTATACGAATGTTGTCTCCCCTTCTTCCTGTCTCTAAATATCTTATTGTACTTAATATTTTCAGGTCACAGTTGATTGCAGGTAACTGACACCACAGAAAATAAACCAGGGATAAGGAAGGACTACTGTTTTGAAAATTTTACTTAACACTACTGGCAATAAATTTTTATATCAAACACAAATTGTCAATTAGGTTCTACATAGTCATCACTAACAGCTATTCAAAAAACTCTAATATAAGTTATATAACATGTTTGACAACAGCAGCATCTAATATTTCTTTCCAGTCTCAGCGAGTTTTTGTTCATCCTGCATCTGAGATACTATTGCTTCTTTCTTTTCCGGGGGG